>JAPDEI010000104.1:0-37704 GCA_027569055.1 Aspergillus baeticus | reverse complement strand
CTAATAAATACACCCCTCCCGAAGTCGGGGTTTTTAGCATGTATTAGCTCTAGAATTACCACAGGTATCCATGTAGTAAGGTACTATCAAATAAACGATAACTGATTTAATGAGCCATTCGCAGTTTGATATGCTATGAACCTGCATTCGCTGTTCACCCTGGTATCGTGCAAATTAGGAATACCTATATTGCTAGCCCTAACAGCTGGATGTTCACCGAAACGATTTCTCACGGGTTCGAGAAGAAAGCTACACCGGCAAGATTGGTGACATCTAGAGACTGCACGGTACCGGTGCCATTACGTTGCACATACAAGTCTCCGATGGTCTCTGTCACGGGCCCTCCCCCGCTAAATGACTGGTTTGGTCGACGGGCATCCTTGTTTGTGGGGTCTCTCATCATCATCCTTGGCTCATGCGTGGCAGCAGTCGCAAAGACGCACGGGATGTTCCTCGCTGGACGATTCGTGCTCGCCTTTGGCGTCTGCTTCTGCAACGTCACAGCACCGGTTTATGTCGGTGAGCTGGCGCATCCGGTTTCGCGAGGGACTTTGATGGGGTGCTACAATTGTTTCTGGTGAGCGAGGTTTCAATTGCGAAACTCTCACACTGACCATTCGCCAGGCATGATGGTTCTATCCTCACAGCGTGGGTCATCTATGCATCCAAAGACCTCGGCGCCAATTGATGGCGTATCCCCCTTTATCATCAGCTTACTGCATCCGGGATTGTGGTTTGCTTCATATGGATCGTCCCCGAATCTCCACGCTGGTTAATGGCAAACGGAAAGAATTCAAAGGCTCGTGAAATCCTGGCCTAGCTGCACGGCGAAAGCCAGGCTGATCACCCTCTTGTGATATTCCAGATGCGTGAAATGGGGCATCAGATCTAGAGTATACCCGACAACAAGAGATAGTGGGACTACAGCTCTCTGTAGAAGACTCGCGCTACACGCCGCCGAATGATCTGCGTCGTATCCATAAGCTTCTTCGGGCAGTGGTCTGGTAACTTGATGACGAGCTACTACCTACCGGTCATGCTGGAGAGTGCGGGCATCACCAGTGAGAGCAAGAAGCTCCTGCTGAACGGTATCTACCCCGTCCTCTGTCTTGGCGGCTCTCTCTGCGGTGCGCGTCTCATGGATGTGGCCGTCCGACGCCCATTGCTCTTGATTTCTTTCATGATTATGATTTCGGCATTCTCCATCTTGACGCTAGTCTCGAAGATGGCGGCAGAAGACCTCTCAAATACCTCTACAGCAAACGCTACAATTGCATTCATTTACATCTTCGGACTCACCTACGCGTTGGCTGGACCCCCATTACTCCCGTGTACATCGTCGAGATCTTGGAGACTCATCAGCGGGCCAAGGGTAAATCATTTGCGCTATTGCTGATTTCCGCATCGAGCACGGGGATACAATATGCTCCAGGACCGGCGTTTGAGCATCTAAGGTACTATTTCTACATTGTATTTATTGGATGGGACGTTTTTGAAGCGGTCGTCATTTACCTCTACTATCTGGAGACCAAGGGACGGACACAGGAGGAGATGAACGAGGTGTTTCAAGCGAAGAATCCGGTGCAGAAGAGCTTGGAGAAGAAGAGCATTCAGACTGTGTTGAACACGATGAAGGCCGAGAAGGCACCTGAGCAAGATTAGAAGGAGTCGAAGTGATGAAGTGAAGCGTTTTGTGGAGTAGACCCAGTTGCATATGGTTTGGAGAGGTCTGTGACTTGTAGGCAAAGGTTGGATTGATTTAGATTTGTCGGAGAAACCGAGAGGATTGTATGCAGCATGGGGAGATTGTTAGAGTAGCTGATGTTGAAGTCAAACTTCCGTGGAGTAAATAAGCATCCCCACTGTTTGCTGTAAACTGGGAATTCTCCATTATGACAGCGCAGCACGGGGTATAGTAGCCCGGTCGGTGTATCTGTATCCGTTGCGTCTTTATCAATCTCTAGTTTCACCCGCATGGAAGAGTTAGAGCTGGATCATTACTGTCAATCAGTACACATTATCCTGTGCAGCCAATTCAACAAGCATGTCTGCTGTGCCGATCCTCTCAGCCCCCTCCTTCGAGCACCACCCGACAGTTTGGACTTGGTCATTCGCATCCGCGTCTGTCATGGCGCTTTCTGCCCACCGACGATGGAAAGTATCGCAAGGGTTGGAAACAATCTTCTTATGAGCTCGAGTTAGCACGCATGGGAGGTGCCTCGGAGGTCTTTCTGGTTGAAAGTATCGAGTCCGTCTTGGTCCCCTGGCCCGCGAAGAAGCTCCAACCCCGCGAAACGGCGAGTGTCCGCGTGCGGTCCTGACGGCCGGAACATACACAGACTGGTCACCCTCGAACCAATGCCAGATTGGCCTGTTACAACCCACCGATTGGACGGCCGAGTTCATCGGTGCAGCGGATCCATTTCAGACCACTCGCGAGTCGTTGCGCCCGACTCGGCTGCAAAGGGGATTCGACCTGCCCACAAATCGAGGAGCTTTGCTGAAGGCAAGGCTCTACATCACTGCGCTCGGTGTTTACGAGGCCCGCCTGAATGGCGTGCGCATTGGCCAGGACGTGCTTGTTCCCGGCTGGACGAGCTATCATCATCGTCTTATCTACCAGACCTACGATCTCACGCAGCTTTTGTTATCCGGCAACGTTACGTACAGGTCGATAGATGGCCTGGCATTCCTGCGGTGCATGATTTCACCACTCTGGTCATGCATACCGACATGAAGCGACGAAGCTGGTTTAGCTGCTCCGACCCTCTGGTCAACACGCTCCACGAAAGTATCGTCTGGTCTATGAGGGGCAACTTTGTCGGAATTCCTACCGACTGTCCCCAGCGCGATGAGTGACTAGGGTGGTCCGGTGATATTCAGGTGTTTGCCCCCGTGTCCATGTTCCTCTACGACTCTGTCAGCATGCTTTCGGGCTGGCTAGAGGACCTTTCTGTGGACCAGCTTTCGACAGAGCACGGAATACCCGGGCTTGTCGGGCCAGAGATGCTCTGGGACCACTGGTGCAAGCCATCCCCTCAGGCCGTATGGCATGATGCTGCCGTACTTGCTCCATGGGATGCGTATATTGCCTCAAGCGACATTGAGATCCTCCGCCGCCAGTACCCAAGCATGAAAGCCTGGATGACTAAAGGCAACTAAAGGCATCCGCCGAGGAGAGGATGGGCTGTGGGATGGCAATATCTGGCAGCTAGGTGACTGGCTTGACCCTAATGCGCTGCTGGAAGATGCAGGAAACGACCGTACAAATAGTCTTCTCGTTGCGGACGCATATCTCGTCCATGTAACCAAAACAATAGCGGTGATTTCCTCTGTGCTTGGCTATGAAGATGACGCAGCCTTCTACCAGAACGATGCGCACATGCTCAAGCGACGTTTCTAGGACAAATACCTTACCCCGTCGGGCCTGCTGGCCAGTGATACACAGACTGCTTTTGCTCTCGCATCTTGCCTGTATCTCCTCAATGACCCTGCAAAGGATGATAGCGCGAATGCGGCAGTCCAGAAAGTTGCCGCAACTCGACTCGGAAACCTCGTGCGCGCATCCAAGTTCCACATCAGCACTGGTTTTGTCGGCACCACGTTGATATGTCACGCCTTGACGCACGGTAACCAGACGCAAATCGAATACCGCATGCTACTGGAGAAGCATTGCCCTTCCTGGCTGTATCCAATCACCATGGGGACGACGAAAACTTGGGAGCGATGGGATAGCATGTTGCCTGATAGGCGAGTCAACGAAAGCGGCATGACAAGCTTCAGCCACTATGATCTCGGTGCAGTGGCTAACTGGTTACACAGCAGTGTTGCCAGAATTAGCACACGGGATGGCTGGAAGACGGTGCAGGTGGCTCCGAAACCCGGTGTCTCACTGACGTCCGCAGAAGCAGCCTTTGAAGGTCCTTATGGTCTCGTTAAGTGTGCATGGTCACTTCATGAGAACGAGTTCGTGCTTGATATTACGATTCGTCCCAACTGCATGGTTAATATCCGCCTTCCAAGCGATGCATCCATTGAGCTGGGTTCTGGCAATCATAAAGTCTCCTGTCAGTTCACGCCAGAGGTTTGGCCACCGGGCCTCGTGCAGGAGAGTTGGATTCCTCAGCGTTTGTGTGATTGTTGTACATAGCCTACACAATTTAGCTTCTCTCAAGACCCCCGAAAAGCCCTCTGATGCCGCTCTTTACTCCTTTTAACTGGCGTAACCTGCAGGTATTACGAAGTTTGTACCAACAGTTGACGTTGTCTGTAGCGGTAAACTGCTGGGCATGAACTATCCTGTATCTTTCGCTATCTTTTAGACGAATAATAAGTAATCAATGAATCTTCCTCAGACTACGCAATGGAGCTAAACACTTGGCTAGCTCCCTATCTGAGGCGAAATTCCAGTATCAGTAGGCGTTTGATGTATCACTGCAGACCAACCACCATCGGGTCTCGGGCTTGCTGTAACCAAACATATAACGAGGCCACGGTAAACGGGTATTGAAGGTATATTAAAATGGCCATATACGAAGTATATCTCGGCATATGAAGCTCTTTTCGATGGTTCGTACCGATTTTTCCGCGGAGTAATTGTCCCGCTCTTTCATTTCGGCGCCGATGTGGCACTCATAGAGTTGTTATGGGGCGGGGTTTCTGGGGTGGGTTAAACAACTCTAGGCACTCATCGGCTAATGAGAAGTTCGCATGACTCGGTCCAGCTAATGCTGGAATCTCGCATATGATTGTGCTGATCCGATATGGATATTGAAACGCGGGGACTCCGCACAGGGTCGAGCCCAGGAGGGGTCCTATTTAAGCCCAGGACTCCCCGGGACGAATGCTGCTCTTCGAAATTGTTCTACCAGCTCACAGAACAAAGACCTTGATCGCAGTCACGCGCCATCCCAACATGTTGTCTAAATCAAAGACATTCAACCTTTGGTTTTGCTGCCTCGTGGCAGGCGGATGCATGATTCTCAATGGATACGACTCGTCCAGTTTCAACGCCGTCCAGGGGTCCAAGGAATTTATGGACTATTTCCATAATCCGATATGCAGAACATTTAGCTGTACGTATCGTTCCATGTTAACCACAGGGTAGTCCCCTTCGGTCATTGGGTCTGTGAATACTGCATACACTGTTGGTGGCGTCGTAACAGGTAAGCTTCCAAACGGCCTTCTGGTCCTCTGGATTTTGTACTACGCTAACTACCGTATCAACAGGGTTTTTCATCTCTGCCCCCATTTCCGACTACCTCGGTCGTCGGTGGACTATGCATCTCGGCTGCACCTTCATCATCGTCTCCAGCATTATCTCAACATTCAACCCCCGTGTGATGGGCGGATTCATCGCGGGCCGGGCGCTGACTGGTATTGGACAAGGCCTAGCTATGCCTGCCGGCCCGGTGTATATCAATGAGATGGCACCAGCCGAGAAACGCGGTATGGTCATGAGTTTTTGGCAGCTGTTCTTTGGCGTCGGATCATTCCTTGCCTACTGGATCAACTACGGCTGCACCAAGAAATCGGAAAGCTTGGGCAACTGGAACTGGAGCGTCGTCATTCTTCTCCGGTGTCTTGCTCCGATTCTTATCATGATTGGGCTTCTATTCTGCCCGGAGTCGCCTCGATGGTGAGCCCCTTTCCTCCACGGCATGTGGTTTTGGTTGACGTTGGTTCCTCATCGCGTCCAGGTACATCATGAAAGATCGAACGGAAGATGCAGTCAAAACATTAACGCTCGTTCGAGACAACGCCGACCGGGTGCAGATCGAAGTCCAGGAAATCAGGCAAGCAATCATGTTCGAGAAGGAGACGAATCCAGGGAGGTACTCGCCGCTATGGAAGGACAAGGCGACCCGTTACAGATTCCGTCCGTATCCCCGTCTCCCTAGTCATGAGCGGTGATCAACGGGCTAACTAGTCCAAGTGCTCGCCTATGGCATCAACATTGGCCAACAGTTCACTGGCCAGGGGTCGCTTACGATGTACTCGACATTGATCTATCAAAAGGTCTTCACAAACAACAGCGACATCCAGCTCATCAACGCGCTCAACGGAACATTCGGTATCCTCTTCACCCTCAATGCGACCTGGATGGTCGATCGATTCGGGCGCCGCGCACTGCTCCTGATTGGAGCTGCCGGAATGAGCGTGTGCATGTTCATCGTCGCCGTCGTGGTGACCGAAATGCCCGAGCTCGCTGATGGCGCCAGGTCCAAGCCTGTGGGCATCACCACCGTGTTTCTCATGTTCCTCTTCGCCCTGTTCTACAAACCATCCTGGGGCGCCACCGTGTGGATCTGGACTTCAGAGATTTTCTCCATGAACATCCGCGCGCAGGCCATTGGTATGGCAACGCAGTCGCAGTCGATCTCGAATACTATCCTCCGTGAGTCCCCGTCATAGATGAATCTAAATTCTGGTTCCAGACATTCTGACCTCACTCAACAGAGCAAATCTTCCCCATATTCCTCGACAAGAAAGGATTGTAAGTCCCAATGGCTCGCTAGTCCTCAACTACCCAGCGCTAGCTAACCTCTTCCCCCCACGGAATAGCTATGCAATGTACATGTTCGGCGCCATCAACGTCGTGTTGTTCGTGTTCGTCTGGTTCGCCATTCCCGAAACCAAGGGGGTCGCTCTGGAGCACATGGATGCCATCTTCGGCGGCGTGGATCATGCACACGAGGGCGCTGAAATGTTGGAGCGCAATCCGAAAGATCAGGAGGTCATTGCCGTGGAAGTTGAGAATGCCTCGTGACCTGCAAAGGTCGACTCGGTGTGATGGCAGTAGGTTACTGTGCCTCGTTAAGGCCTGTGTGGTGGCAAAAAGATTGACCGACGCAGGGATCGAACCTGCAATCTCTTGATTCGTAGTCAAGCGCCTTGCCATTGGGCCAGCCGGCCTATTTGGGTTCAGAAATCGAAAGAAGAGTAATGAGATATTTACATAAGATCTTTGGCCGCCAACCCTACATACGTTGAATCGCACTGTTACATCTCTCTCTGGGAAGCTCGCAGCTGTCGAACAGTTATAGAGGAACTCATTGGAAGTATTATTCGTCAAGGCAAAATCGATTTAAATCTAAATTCTCGCTCACTGCTCCCCACCAAACACCTTCATGGTCTCCTCCAACGGCTTCTTCTCCTTCGCGTCCGGGACACCACCCTCAGGCGTACCAAAGACTAGCTGCGCCCTCATCTTCCACCCCTCGGGCACTGCAAACGCCTCGGCGACTTTCGCATCGATGATCGGGTTGTAGTGCTGCAGATTCGCACCCAGCCCCTCGGTCTCCAGAGCAATCCACGTAAGCAACTGGTGCATCCCGCTCGTCTGCTCTGACCACGCCTCGAAGTGCTCCGCATACGACTTGAACTGACCCTTCAGCTCGGTGACGGTCGGCTGGTGCTCGTAGAACAGCACGGTGCCGTACGCGGCGCGGAATGTGTCGAGCTTGGCACCTGTGCGCACGAAGCGCTCGGCGCCGATCTTGGCGAGCAGGACCTCCTTGACGATGTCCCAGAATTTTTGGTGGTCAGACTTGAGGAGCAGGATGGTGCGGGTGGTCTGGGAGTTGAAGGCGGAGGGGGTCTTGAGCATGATCGTGCTGAGGATGGATTGGATCTTGGAGTCGGGGATTGGCGAGCTCGCGGTTAGCGTGTAGAATGAGCGTCGGGTGTTGAGCCCCTCGAGGATTGTGGTGGTTTCCATTATGGCAGCTGTGGTATCGGTTGTGCGATGAGTCGAGTGGAGAGAAATATGGAGGATGGTGGTGATACTGTTGAGGAGGTTCTTGACCCCTCACTGTTGATGCGTTTATAAGTATAGAGGTTGGTGGTTTGTAACCGATGTATAAGGTGTTTGTAAACGGAGATGCTGGAGTATAAGCGTTAGCAAATCCCACTAGTGCTTGCGCCGTCCAATAAGAACGTCCAGCCTTTCCAACATTGCGTTTGATTCCCCTTCCGTGTTTGCTTTCTAATCGGTGACAAGTCTTGGGCGTCTCTTACCACAGCGCAGAGTAATTTAGGACGGATTGCGATTGAAGCGATGAGCAGCAACTTGTGCAACCTCCACATTTTCCAGTGACCGCTGCACAATATGTAGACTGGAAATGACAAGACATAATCTATTGCAAAACGCTTTGTACATGTTGATTAAGAATAATAACACACGAATGGGAAGTAAATATACAGACGGAAAGGGCTCAAGACGACTTGGCAGACTTCTTGAAGTCCCGCACGACAATGTCACACGTTATCTCCTGGCAAAGCCTCTTCCTCCGCGCCGGCTCCAGGTTGCTCGCAAACTCCAAGCCACTTGCCCTCTCGACCGCCTCAAGCGGCACCTCAAACTCAGCCAGCTTCTTCTGGTTCGAGATTCTGGCGTTCGGCAACACAAACGCTCCAAGCGCCACCTTGCCCGAAGGCACACCCGGCCCTTCCTCGGCATACACAACCTTGTAGAAATGAGTCGGCACGGCCACGTTGGGCGGCGTTCCAATCACCTCGTAGCTGACCCTCCATTTCCCGTCGGCGTCGCGAGCCGGCAAGTACAGGGGACCGGTGACAATTCTGACACTCGGGTACTTCTTGGTCAGGTTGCGGCAGAAGTCTTCAAAGTGTGCCCAGTAGTCACGGTTGAACCCCTCGCCAACCTGAGGGCACATGTTCGTGAGCGTGAATGTGCCGTCCATTGCCTCCTGCGACCATTTCGCGTCTGCCGCGGGAACCTGATGGCCTCTGTCATAGCCGGAGCGGAAGTAGTCGGCGAGTTTGGCACGGAAGAGCGGGGGGATCGTAGGATCTTCGAAGAATGTGCTATTTTTGCGGTCGGCGTTCTTCAGAGCAACGCTTGCAGGCGTGATGTGCTCAGCTACCCATGCTGGGTTGCGGGTTCGTCGATCGTAGGCGCCGGTCAGGGGTAGAGAGGAGATGGTATCGGCAACGGGCCCCGGAAAGCCGTATTGGTAGATGCCGGAGGGGTCGACAGGCGAGGCAACAGCGGCGGACGCCTTTCCGGCGAGCGATGGAGGAGAAGGTTGGGGTGGAGGAACGGTTTTGGGTGCAGACGGTGCAACGACGGGCGGAGTTGGGGTCGGGGCGGGCTTCTGTTGTTGTTGAGGGGCAGGTCGAGCGGAGTAAAAGAGGGCTGTGAGGCCTGCGCCAGTGGCGGCACTGGCGGCCGCAATGGCCGTGAGGGTGGCCTTGGACATGGCGTGGTTTGCTGATTGCGAAAGAGAGAACCGACTCGAACTAATCGTTTGTTTTGCTTGGGCGGCAGTATTTTTTTCTGCGCCCACCGCTTTCTGGCACACGTGGTCGCCTGATCTCTGAGGCAGCCGATCTGCTGTAAGAGGCTTAGCTCCGGGCGAACCCGTGGACGGCCCCGTAAGTTTCCGACACATACAACACGAAACAATTCGGGGCTGCGTGACTGTAAAGTAGCATCGTAGACCTTTCTACTACATTCTCATCTGATCAGGAGTTGTGTCGGTTCTAAATAGCCGGCGTGACGTGTAGTGGTATCTGAACCAGCAAAGTAACTACATACGCGGCTAGATGGCTCCCTAACTACTCCGTGTTAAATATATGTACATACCAACTCAGCCTCCACCACCACCACCCCCACAAATCTCGACCGACGCTTTCAGCCAAGCCGCAAACGCCGCAAAATGTGGCAACTCCCTGATGCGCGGTCTTCCACAGAACTCCAAAAGCGCAGAATATCGTTCCGCAGGCGCCGCCCGCGTGCTCGCGAGCAATTTCGCTAGGTCCACCGGACACAGATACGGGGGTTGACGCATATCCTCCGTGAGCGATGCACTGCCCTGCATGAGACACGCGTAATACGCGCAGTGACCGATACCAAAGCAGTGGCCGATTTCGTGGCTTATGGTGCGGACTATGCGGGCGAGCCAGAGCGTAGAGAGGAAAGTAGGAGAAGGGGAGGCCGAGGTGGGCGTGCCACCGACAGACGTAGAAGTCTCGGAGATTACAGCGACTGCAGCCTCGAGCGGTGGCTGTGAGTTTGGCTTTTTGTTGCGCTTGTGGAGGATCGAGGGCTCCGCGGTCGTCCGGGGCTTTTTCGTGCAGCTTCCGTGCGCCTTGCATGTGTTGTCGAGGAAACGTGCGCAGTGGGAGACCGGCCAGACGTGGTCATGGTCAATCTCATGCATCTTGTCCAGGAGAGGGCTATATCGAGCAGTGGAAACAACAGCGACGCGACGACCGCCATACGCACGGCCGCAGACAAAGACGTCGTCCTCATCCTCGAATAGGTCGTGGTCGACGATTAAACAGAGTGCATAGGCATCGCTCGGGAGCATAGCCTGTGCAGCTTCGAGAAGATCTTCTAGATTCAGCTGAAAGGGATAGATACTGTCTGGGGACGGACGGGTGCGGATTCGAACAGACTGCCTCTGCGTCTTGAGCGCGATCTCTGATTTCGTCCATGAGGTGAAACCCCAGCTCCGGAGGTGTAGCTCTTTAACAGGAAGGCCATGGTAGAACGCCGCAAGGAAGTCGATGGTATCCTCTATCTTAGGCTTTGATGGTATTTGGCTATGATGTTCCGTTCCTATAGCTAGCGGCATCGTCCAAGAGTCCATGTCAACATACATTCCATCGGAGACAGGAGGAGAGGCGACATAAATGGTGCTCCGACGGGATGTGACTTGATTGCGAACACCAAGCCATGTCTGGAAATCCTGAGGCGGATCCGGTTCTACAGCGAGGTCGTCATCCGGTAGAACCAGCGCGGCTGGAAAGTGATGGATATCAGTCCTTGTAGGCGGAATGGGGAACCTTGTGCCCGGCTTTGGCTTTGTAGCGGCGAGCCGTTCCTCCGGGGTGGGTTGGTTATATTCGCAATGAGTGGCATGGGAAGAGCTTGTGTAGCTTAGTGGCTGATGGGAACAGGCCCGCTGCTGTTGCTGCGGCATGCTTGTCGATATTCGTGCGAGATGCCAGCGGGGTATTTACTCAGGCTGGCTTTCAGCCTGCGGCGGGGCTGCGATCCGATCCCTTATTTATGTACATACTAGTGGCTTGGCAACATGTATCTTGGTATCCCGCACGCCGTGGCATGACCATCGGGGTGTGAGGATACTCAGTAAGTCCAGGCCAAGCAGCTCACTGCCCGTGGGATCATATTCGGGGAGACAGATATGGGAGCCGCGGCAGCCAAAGAAGAAAAGAACTGCGGACGATCTGGATGAGCCTGGTGCGTTATTGTCGGATACTGAGGCGTTCGGAAATAGCGGGTTTTATATCTAGGCATCACAGGCTTCGTAGTGTAATAGATGGATAGCCTTCATATCATGGTCATTGCTTGTTGAATGGAGGAACTATCATGTTTAGACTGGGCTTGATAGTCTCATTGTAGCGCCATACAATCCAACCGATTGAGACTTGAAGCGGCTTTTGCGGGTCGAACGTCTTGTTAACGACTACCTCTCTGGCTGATATCACCTGGCAACGGGAGCTGTCATAAATACTATCTAGATTCCGTGCAATTACTCCAGCATTCACAGCATCTGTCCAAGTCAGCGGTACCGTGTCGACACAACAAACAACAAGCGAAAGGGAAGAAAATAGAAAGCAGACTCACACGTATACGACCACCGATAATCGCCCAGATCAGCCCTCTACGTGCAAAACACCCAGCAAAGCTGCTTCTCATACGCAATGGCCTGCGCCTCAAACCAGCGCACATAGGAATCCGTATTCGTCACCGGATCCCACTCGGACGTCTAATGGACATGGCCGGGGACGCTCAGACTCCACTCGACAACAACGGTAGGCGTGCTTTCGCTGTGGTCGTCATTGCACGAAGCAGCGATATAGCTATCCTTGTTGACCTCCACGCTCGACCCCACTTTAGGTACCGGTGGTCGTCGTAGACGCCGAAGGGGGATTCGGTGTTGCGGATGCGCTGGTACTGTTGGTTCGGTCTCACATATGAACGGGTCGGGTCAGATGGCCTTACTGAGAAGGCGTCTGGGTAGTCGCTTTTGCGGCATGCTGGCGACCTGGCCGGCGTTCTGGACGGGCTCGTTGACAAGCTCCAGCATGCAGTCGTCGCAGAATTTGTCTGTTTGTTGAATAATTGTTGTCATCCACTTGAGGAACTCTAGTTCTCGTTCGTACTGGAAGCCCTGGTAGAACCTGGCGGTGCTGGCATACTATTGAAAGCATTAGTCTGCGCGCCCAGAGCAACTATAATGTACATCCCCGCGTCACTTACTCACCCGCAGGCATTCTCGAGGTACTGGAACCCGCCGCGCAGAAAGTACTCCGAGTCTGAATAAATCAGATCCTCCTTAATCAAGTACCCCACGGGGAAACGGATCGTGTTCAGGCCATACTCGCGCATCTGGCTGATATCGTTCTGCGTGATCCACGATCCCCAGTAGCCCGCAAAGGCCTCATCAGCAGCGTCCTTCCCGATGGCCATGACACAGTCGAACTCGGGGTTCTTGCCACCACAGCTGAGGCTCGTCCATACTGAGTTTGAGATCCAGAGTTCGATAATAAAGTAGCTGCGGAGGTTGACGCCGCGGATTTTGTCGGACGAGGGGAACCACCGTTTCTTGCCGCCGGTGGGTTGAATGGCTAATTGAAGATGGTTTTGCCGGTCGTCGCGAAGGTGGCTTAATGGACATCAGGGAACCTCGCGAGCGCCGAGGGAAAGGAAGTGGTTTATTGTGACGGCGGAGGGTGTTTGGAGTTTGGGTGACTTATCTGGTGGTGATACCATTTATAATCCAGCTCTGCTTATTAGTGACACCATTACCAGGCCACATCTTCAAGGATGTTAGATCAGACTTGGTATTGCTGTATCCTGCGGCAGCATGCTTGGTAACTACATTATTCCCTAGAGAGCATATCAAGAGAGCATATCATAACCAGTAGCTTTGATCTCTGGGCTGTTGGGGTTGTTGTACTTAATTTCCCCTTGAAATATGCACCAAAGGCAAGATAGATCCCATAACCCAGTAGGAAGAATAGCATGGGTTTTTCCTGTAAACCAGTAGACTCCTGACCCAAAAGATACAATTTGATTGGTCACATCTTGGAGATTCTCAACAAGGCCGCGTTGAACTTTGTATATATCCTCTTGTACGGATGGAATAAGATTCTCGGAAAGATAAGGGGCTAGTAAAAGTAGGAGTGTATTTAATGGCTCCCGCCCCACGACAGTGAAGCAAGAAGATGTCAAGCTTCGCAGGTTCCGATGAGGTGAGTGAAGGTGCCCACGAAGTTGAGAAACTGTTTATTCTTGTAGGATGTATAAGGAGGCTCTTAGCATGCACTGGTTGAAGGAGGAGAGATACATATTGGCCTTCGTGAAACCGGTCTGTCTTGATAACTCCTACCGGGCATTCGCCAGCCCTCTTGCTGAGGGCGTTTGATCGGTTTTAGACGAATGGGTGTCTGTTCCACGCAAATATATGTCAATGTATATATCTCAAAATAGCACTTGCAATTTGTAGTATGTGGGTAGAAAATAAATATATGGAATGAGGGATGCGAGTTGTTGAAGTCTCTGGGTAGTGCTTGAATGGTTAATACCAGCATTGGTTGGGATGATACTGAGACTGTTTCCATTGGTTAGATTATTTCTGACCTGGCCGTCCACCCGTAGAAGGATCAGTGGCGCCAATTGCCCCGATAGCCACGTCCTTGATAGTACAACCTCGTGTCTGATACTTATCGGGATAAGATCCATCGAGCACACTTTCAAGCCAGACTCTAGCCCGTGGAACGCCATTGGCGTACTCGTCAAGATGACCACCAACAGTATTTCGTTCGTACAGGATATTCGCTCCAAGCATGCAGTTACGCTCCACGTAATAATCGGAGTCTTCAATTGCCGTCGCTTCATCAGCAATTGCCTTGTAGATGAAAAGAGGAGATCGTGGAACCCCGTGATAGGTCATGAATTGGTTCTCAAGAAGGGTTTGTCTGATAAGCGGGTCATGAAGAACAGCCGCTCCATTGACAAAATAGTCGTAAATGTTCTGGCCAGCGTAGTAGTCGAACTCACCGCCGTTCAAGTGAAAAGCGGCTAGAAAACCCGTCTTATTATAAGGGCCTGAGGTTTTAAGTTGGCTTATAAGGCGCTGGAATGCCTCCGGATGTTGGATCAATGGCCCCATCATAGCCCCAACAGCAATATACGCAAGCGGCCCATTCTGAACCATGTCAATGCAATGTGTATTGTTGGCAACCAAGCCTCCGAGGGCAGCACCATTGATTTTAAGCTCAGGAGCATACTGCTCCTGGAATTCAAGTGCCCATTCACTTGCTATCGATCCTCCAGAGTAACCCCAGAGAGCCACTCGTGCATCACGTCGAAGGCCGACACCGGCTGCCAAAGCAGCACGAAGAGAGTCTAATGTTGCATGCCCTTCTTGAATACCGGCAACGTTGGCTGCCAAGGGCCCTTCAAAATCCGGCGTACTGACATACCACCCGCGGCCGAGAGCTTCAATGATGTCGGAACTTGGCTCAATTTGTAGGCTGAAACTCGGGCTCGCATCAACATTCACAGTATTGTACGGAATCTGGTAGGACAGTAACGCTTTATTTGATAGTTTTGGCTTTTCTGGCACGAAAAGTGTTGTTACTGCCCAAGTAGGCCGGTATCGACTATCAGTGGTTCGGTAAAGAATGTTGTACACTTTCGAGCAGTTTCCGGTGATGTTAACGATGTTGCCAGGTGACTGGCGAATTCGTAAGATAGCCCCTGGCGGCTGAGATTCAAAGCCAACGGGAGCCGTGTACCAGGGATCTTGGCTTGGAGGGAGAGGTTTCGAAGGTATATGCGGGGGTCGTCCTCGTAAGCCTACAACAGCTTGAGAGAACGCCACGAAAGACCAAATTATGACGTTGCGAAGAATAGCCATAGCGAAATGAATACTACCTGCGCTGGGAACAACGCGCCTCGGGGAGGGTATTTGATTGTGTAGTATAGTTAGGATGAAGGTTCTAGAGTAAAACGGAGGATTTTAAGGCAATTATATATCACTTGTCAACCCGACTGGGTAGCCCTAAAATGCCGCTGCTGTTTATTGACTTTGCTAGTCATATCCAAAGAGCTGTAATATTGGGTGTATGTTTGCAAGCTCGCCGAGGTATCGCAGTTTCTGTGGGACGGATTGGCGCTGTGCCGTGATGCAAACTCACCCACACCTAAGTATCCCACATTGTGCAAGGGCCTAGTATTCCTTCGGACCCAAACTGCTTTGCTAATGAAATCGTAGATGTGGAGCCATGATTGGAGTCGATTTTGGAGGGACCTCGGAGTGAGAACTACAGGCAGCTGGTTGTTTTTTTTTTCTATCTATAATTCTAAGAGGACACCAAAGATACAAATTTGCTTTCTAGCAGGCATTTGGATTGGTACTCACGATCATAAATGTCAAGTCATATATGTATGTCTTGTATTTCATATACTCTATATGGTCGATCATCTTTTGCTGATTCCCCGCAATGGTCTCCTTACCCCACACACTCCCCCATGTTGGTCTGGGGAAGGTTGCCAATCTTATTTTGGATGTCGGACATATCGGAAATAAGAACTCTTAATTTCCTGACCGTTCGTCACTCCTGCCATAGTTCCATGTCCCACAAATTGCTCTCCCTTCGGGATCTGGTGTAACTTTTTTTTTTTTTCTTTCTTCACAAAAAAGGATTTAGTGCTGTGGTACACGCTCTTTACATACCATGAGCTTTGGCTTTGGGTACAGAATATCATAGGTTTTGGCATTACATGTCAAAAAAAATAAATAAATAGAAAAAGACCCTAGCTGGCATTCATATTGAGCTCTCTCAATAATATCGAGTAAGTGACTGGGATCTGGCTCTTCATCGCACTATTCTTCCAACGGTTGTTATAAAGATTCCTTTTCTTTGAGACTGCCCTAAGCAATGCTGCTTATGTGAGAACTAAACTGAATTTACTTCAGTAACACTTCAATGCCGCCCATTGGCTGGCGTGATCCCCCTAAATCGCTTCCGATGATGACCTCGGGAAACCCCAGATCCTGCGTGTCCCACAGACTCCAATGCGGGACTAGTCATTTGAATCAGGGGCTCATGCATCCAGGTGTGTGGGACAGGGGCCACTTGAGCTTCCAGAAACTATAAGTGTGCTGAGAAATGTTATCCTGTTTCGGGCCCAAAATACCTGGCAAGAAACGCATATCAACTCATAAATAGGTGAACTATATCTCACAAAATGGGAATCGCAAAACTCTTGTCCTTCGCAATTTGGATAGCACTGCTAGGCAAGCCAGTGCAAGGGGACGGGTCCATCGAGAGGATTGACGTGCATTCCCATTTTGTGCCACCATTTTGGCGCGAAGCTTCCGTGGCCGCCGGGTACGGGAAGCCTGATGGAATGCCAGCGATTCCTGTAGGTTTAAGAAGTCCAACACTTGCGAGGTTTAACTAACGTCTGGTAGGAATGGTCTCTTGAGACCCATCTGGATTTTATGAAGCAAGTAAATATCACCAAGTCGATCCTCAGCATTACTTCGCCTGGTACCTATCTTATACAAGGGAATGACTTGGCTGCTCGTGGCTTAACCCGGAAATGCAACGAATTCGCTGCAGACATAAAAAGGAAACACCCCAAGAAGTTCGGGTTTTGGGCATCTCTACCTCTTCCTGATGTAAAGGGCAGCCTTATTGAGCTTGCATATGCGTTGGACCACCTAAATGCAGACGGCATCGCCGTAATGACGAACGCGCACGGTGTGTACCTCGGGGATGAAAGCCTGGATCCTCTATTCCGCGAACTCAATCGGCGCAATGTGACGGTGTTCATCCACCCGACCAGTCCATGTGTCCGACATGGGCATTCAGAGCGTCCCGCCGCACCATTGACACAGTATCCAAACCCGATGTTTGAATTCTTCTTTGACACTGCGCGAGCAGTTATCAATTTGTTCCTGTCTGAGGCTGTTACCCAGTTTCCTGGTGTCACCTATATTGTGCCCCATGCTGGTGGTGCGCTTCCCCCAACAATTGAGCGTTTTACGAGTTTTGCGTCCTCGATCTTAGGCCTACCCCTTGAGATCAATTCGAACATTGTGAAAGAAGCATTTTCCAACCAATTCTACTTTGATCTGGCGGGATTTCCCTTTCCAGATCAGATCCATGGTCTGCTACGGTATATTGGTGTTAGCAGACTTCTCTACGGTAGTGACTTCCCTTATACTCCCGCTGGGGGTGCTCTGGGCCTGGCACGAACCTTGGATGCGAACATAGGAGACGTGATTCCCGATCCTAACGATCAGAAAAGTGTTTTTACCGGCAATGCGCAGAAACTCTTGGCCAAATAGCAGAAGAGCCTGTGCAAGCGTGGTTTGGGGTTAGCAGGCTTCTTTATGGATGAGCTGGTCAGCCTTATTTCGAGGGAAGAAAAGTGTACTTGGTCTATGACATGTCCCGAGCTTGCTACCCTCTATGTATTTTGGCTTAGTAAATATATTCTGCCTAATATGAGTAGCCCTTTTTATGGCAAATTAGGTGCTTGTCTTGGCTTCCTCTTAATAATACCGTCATGACAGCCTACACTGCAGGGGTAAGAAGGGAATAATAATGTTATGGAAGCTTGACCTCTCAAGCCTTCGTCAAACCCGGGATCATGTTGACCTAGGCCTCAATATGGATTAACTTACTTGGGTTGCGTTCAATGTCCAACTTGTATCACGACAAGTCACGGTCGATTTGGGCAAAGGTGCAACAAAGCAAGGCAAGTCTTTACCACGTGTGATAAAGCCTGTGGAGTTGAGTGCTAGACGAAGTGTATCACAAAGGTAGTACCAATTGAGGTAGTATCAGGGGTAACTCTGGGAATAACAAGTAAGACTTAGTAGGCAATGAGTGCCCTTAAATGTCCTTCGCAACTGTCTACTATCTTGTCTACCAGGTAGATTTCACGTGACTTGTTGCGTGAGGATCGGCGGCGATCTGGCGATGACCGCGATACCGTCATGTAGCCGTTTCCCGCGGCCTTTTGGTATTGCGCAATTATTACCCTTTCTGACAATCTTCCTTTGTTTAGTCACGCGACTCTTAGAGGGTAATCATGGCTTTCCTTCCACTTCGGCTGGTATCCCCGCGCCCCGGATTCTACTTGTGGTTCCGCCCAGGTAGATTCATAACAGATAAAATCTATAGCTACAAAGACACTATCTACAAATGGAGCTTGTCTAATTCATCATTAAATTCAAACTACTTCGGAGGTTTCAATTTCTAGCTATGCGGGTTCCGGATGCCCTTGTGGGACTTGCTATGCGATATGCGGGCCATGGCCGTCGGCAGCGCGATAGTGGAAGACTAAACTTAAAACCAAATCCATGACGGTCAGCCACTACTAGCTCCAACGGTCTTGCTCGCCAATAATTACCCCAGATGGAACAAAAATCTTGGGGGTCCCGCAAAAGCTTTGTAATTCTTTCCGGGAGGGCAAAATTACCGGGGCGGAAGGCTGATTTTCATGAACGCCAGAAAGCTCTTTTTAATCGCTGTGACAACTGATTGTTGGAAACTGGCACCATTCGCAATTGCCAGGCGTTTAGAGTCCGGCGGTGATATTTTACCTGGCACGGATATCTGCCACAGATTCCTGATCTGACCCTAGATCAGCTCTAAAAGGATAACGTCGGCTGGCAGGCCTTTCGTGGTTTGTACGCAGGAAGATCCTGTCTGTTCTCCGCGGGTCTGGCTTCCGGAACTGTAGCGGGACCGGAAAGCCGTATAAGCGAATAATTGGCACTACTATCTTCTTTTCTAGCTCCCTAGAACCTTGCGGGTAAGTCTCGAGGACTGGGGAAATAAGTTTCGAGCGCATGGTGTGGGGAAGCCACATGTGGAAAATATGCTTATTTCGCGTGGAAATACGTATAGAATACACGTGCTACCTACCCTCTATGAATTTGAGTTGCACATTAGGACACGCTCTTGGCTCTAAGATTGGCTCGACCAATGGCAGTAACCTCAGGGGAATTGTGTGGGAACCATCTCATTCTGGAGGCCCACTTGGCTGTGGGGAAAATGCGGGCAGGTTTGCGGGACGGCGAGGTAAGCTGGTATTAGAAAACTCCAGAGGAAGATCCTGATTATGGAAGTCGTTGTTATTCTACCATCCGACATCAACATACTGACCTTTCTCGAACCTACACCCGCAATGTCCGCTTTTCGTGATGCCTCTGCGGAGCAGTTTAGAGACACTGCCTACGACGATCGTTTGCCGGGCACTGAGGTCCTGCGTGATGTCTCCGGCCATGCGTCGGAATCAAAGCCCATGTAGGGGCTTTCGTTTACTTTAGAGCTGCAACAGCTAACCACAGTACCTAGACTTGTTCCAACTCCATCCGACAACCCCAGTGATCCCTTGACGTGGTCGAAGACATGGAAATGTACACACTCCCCTACTATCCTCATATTAGCGCTAGCTCACAGAAATTGATTTAGACTTGGTCGTCGGCACACAGTTCCTTTACCTCTTTGTTTCTGTCGAGTCCGCTCTTTCTATGGGGCCAATGTTCCCTTTCTTCGCGCAGGAGTTCGGCCTTGATGACAATCAACTCAGTATGTTAACTGGCTCTTGCGTTCTAGCGCTTGGATACGCCAATTTCCTTATTGTTCCTTGCTCCAACATCTTCGGTCGCCGCATGACAAGCATTGCGCTCTGTGTACTGGGTGCAGCGACCTGTATCTGGCAGGCACTCGCCACGTCCTATAATAGTTTGCTGGCTGCGCGTGCTATCAACGGCATCGCAACCGCGACAAGCGAGACGATTCTGGTGCAAGTGGTCTCTGACGTGTTCTTTCTGCATGATCGGGGTCTCTGGACTGGCATTTATTTTATGGGCTATTTCTTGGGCTTGTTCATCGGACCGATTATTGCAGGGAATATTGCAGAAAGGTAATTGTTGGTCGAATTTTTTCTTTTTCTCAAAGCTGACGATATGCTCTCCTACATTCAGATTCGGTTGGCGTAGCTTTTTCTGGCTCTCCCTAGCCATGACTGTCTTCAATCTCATCACGCTGTTAACCTTATGTCCCGAGACCAAGTACTCCAGACCTGCTAGCGATCATCATCCAGTTTCTCTCCCGGCACCGATGTCCGAAACCCCCGACGATCCCAAGTCCGGTTCAATCCAACTCGAAGACATCGACCCGAACCGCGCGACCCCCATGGTTGGCAAAGGCCGCCCCTCAAAGACCCAGTTCAAGCTGTGGCAAGCTCCCGATCCCAACTGGAAGCGGTTCCTTGTCCGGGATACCGTCTCCTCCTTTACCGTCTTCTTCTTCCCCATCATTTTCTGGGCAGGCCTCAACGTGGCCGGCCCCGCCAACGTCCTTCTCTACTGGAACCTCACCGAGTCTGCCATCCTTGGCTCCCCCCCATACAGCTTCAGTCCATCTGCTGTAGGCTACTCAAACTTTGCCTTTGTTATTGGTGGCATGCTGGGCCTGCTTACAGCAGGCCCGCTGTCTGATTGGATCGCGATGCGTGCGACAACAAATAACAAGGGCATCCGCGAGGCTGAGATGCGCCTCCCCGCGCTCATCCCGTACTTCTTTACATCTGTAATTGGCATCGTGATCGGCGGCCTCGCCACCGAAGAGCGCTGGGACTGGCCGGTCCTTGTCGTGGTTGGGTATGGGTGCACGGGTCTCTGCGTGACAGCTGTGCCCACGATCGCGATTGCGTACGCGGTTGATTGCTACCGGCCCATTTCCGGCGAGATCATGGTTGTCGCAACCGTCATCAAGAATACCTGTGGGTTTGCCATGAGTTACTGGGTTTTCCCGCTGGCGCAGCGCGAGGGCTGGCTTACGCCTGCCATGGTCCAGTTGGCGTTGACGGCTGGGCCGATGCTCTTGGGTGTGCCGATGTATTTTGGGGGGAAGTGGTTAAGGCGTCTTACAAGGAATGCGTCGGTTCATGCTTACGGAGAGTAAGCATTACATTCGTGCTATAGGACATTCGGTTGTTTAGGATATTTATTCTGGTTTCGTTGGGTTAGTTAAGCTGTGGGGTACAAACAACTGAATAGAGAGCATTGAGAGTCAGAAATCTGTTGAATTTAGGGATAATTCTGGTAGCTATCTAGTACTTATGTAACCAATAATATAAACCGAGTGCTTTTACAACCAAACAAGAATTAACTAGCATGTGGTTTATATGCCTTGGATAAGCGGCGAGATAGACGCGGAACCTCTGCAACGCCTGGGTGATGTCAACAAAGCCAAACAATAGATTTTCACTTACTAGAGTTTTTTCCTAATAATTTCCTTATGAGCTTGGCCTGCAAGAGCATCTAGATACATCATAGATTAGTGGTGGCAAAGCACATCGGTTGTTGGGCTGTCCCACACCCGGACCAACTCCTTTTCTTCCCCGCTCTTCGTCCCACCACCAGAAATGTCTCCCACGCTGGAGCAGACTGGCCATTATATCCCCTTTAATAATAACTTTCCTTGACTTAGCTCCCCGGAAACAAAAGCAAGCCTGATATTTTTCCACGGATCCTTCTCTACTTTCTTTCTTCTAACTATTCCGCATCTCCGAAAATGCCTTCCTGGACGCACTTGGTTCGATTCATCGCCGTCGAGGACAGCCATGTCCACCTCGGCCAGCTCGTCGACACCACTCGAGACGTCGGACGGGACAGCGTGGACGATGTTGAGATCGCTGTTTATGTGATTGACGGTACAATTTTCGATGGACGTGTCACTGAGCAGATTTTGCATGTCAAGACTGTAAGTTCTGATTCTGATTTGTCCTACGGCCGCCATGGATGGCATATGCAACTGCTGCATCCATCCATGTGACTTGAAACTAACAATCTTACCTACGTACGAGATACTGACCCAATTTTTCCGGGACAGCTACTTTCCCCCGTCTCAAAAGACGAGTGTAGCTACATCCGCTGTCTGGGACTAAACTACACGGACCACGCAAAGGTATGCCTACCCGCCCTCATCGATAGAATATTTTTTCCGTCATCGCAGAACAAAACTAACATCAATCCACCGCGAACACTACACAGGAGGCCAACCTTCCCCTCCCAAAAGTCCCCATCCTCTTCACAAAGCCGCGCACCGCCCTCGCAGGCCCATACCCCGCTGCCATCAATGTCCCACGTTGTGCCCAGGATGGAACCAGTGACTACGAGGCGGAGCTGTGTCTTGTGATTGGCAAGACAGGGCGCGACATCCCCGAGGAGCAGGCGCTGGATTACGTGCTGGGATATACAGCCTCGAATGACGTTTCTGCACGCACATTGCAGCTACTGACCGCGCAGTGGTCCTTTTCGAAGGGTCTTGATGGGAGTTGTCCGATTGGTACGTTATGTTTTATTCTCTGTCTAGACATTATTACCCACATCCGCCATCCCTGATTTTCATGTCGTTGTACTTTGGTAGAAACATTGCTAATTGATGACGAATCCTCCAACAGGTCCCGTGCTCATCTCTTCATCTGTGATTGAAGACCCGCAAACGCTCTCCGTCAAAGCCATCTACAACGGAGCAACGGTCCAGGACGGACATACAGGCGACATGATCTTCTCGATCAAGAAACAGATTGCGTACCTCTCGCAGGGCACTACGCTCGAGGCAGGCACTATAATTCTCACGGGGACACCGGCTGGCATTGGATATTTCAAGCAGCCCCGGGTTGTTCTGCAGGATGGAGATGAGATTTCGGTTGAAATTGAAAAGATCGGTACGTTGGTTAACAAGGTTCGGTATGATTTTCGTTAGCGAGCAGCTGTATTTTTTGCTCTTATTTATAGATTTGGAAATTTCGAATTAGATATGGTAGAAAACCACTTTGTCTTTGTCTCTGTCTCCCTCTATCTTCTTTTTTTCTCTCAGTTTTCAGTTTCGCTTATGTCCTCGGACTAACTGCGTTTATCCTCTGATCTCCGTCCAGCCTTCACGAATGGTAGATTCGTGCGTATGGCTTCAATTCATGCAGAAAGTTCGATTTCTATCTGAGCGCTTAATATCTACACTAATGGATGCTGACAATATGATGCTGATGGGTGAATCCATTATATCCAGCGAACATGAATAAAGCTAGATATACACTGGCGTAAGCAAGCAGGTAATAGAGAGTACGAATAAATATGAGCTAATGGCATTTTTTTTTTTTTTTTACAAAACGGTGGATTTCATTGTAATTTTATGTTCACTAAGTACATATATCTATATATCTTCATCTCAACAAACAAATCCATATATATATATATATGCCGTCAACATCAATCAGGCATTGTGAGGTTCCGCGTCTATCTTATGTGGGGGCGTGCCTATCTAAAACATATAAACCATATCCCAGTTAATTCTTGTTTGGTAGTAAACTGTTATGACACTGCCCGCACCTAACGGAGGGCGGCCACGCCAGGCAGAACCACCGGGCATGGACAGCCAATCAACCAGCCCGCAACAAAGGAACGTCCACGACTTGCCCAGGCACTCAGTGATCGAGGACTGAGCGCTAAACCCAATCCGGCACGACAATAAAGAATCACGGACATATGCACCCCTACAGACTTGATTCCCTGTCGAAAGCCCCGCGAACCCACACGACGCTCCCCCGAGTGACTACGATGCTCCCGAGGAAACATTGACGCCCGCGAATTGCCGATTCACGCCCAGGAGGAACAAGGTCACGTGAAGCATACCATACGGAGTACCGCGAATGGTATGCCAAATGGTATACACAAGTACCCGGGAAGGGACCACGGAAGGTATACAGGATGGTATGCCAGCGAAGGACATATAAGGACACTCATTACCCACTGTATCTAAGTTCTACTTTGTTGTTCGTGATCAATAAAGTTGTTATTCCCAGAGTTACCTTTGCTACCAGAGAAACCATCGCGATATACTTCGTCAACACTTAACTCTACAGACTTCTCCATACGTGGTGAAGACTGGCCTTCTTATCGTTCCACCTTTACCCGACCCGACCGTGACTAGTCTTCATACTAGTTGGACGTTGAGCGATCATCCTTGCGAGGACCAGGTAAGTCAATCCGAACTATCAGGGTTTAGGTCAAACGCGGTTCGAAGGTTAGGAAGAGTACTTGAGAGGTCAAGGCCCTTCCGTAACATAAATGCACTCTATTTATATTAGTTATAAGGCCTATAGAGCTACCAGGATTATCCCCGAAATCAATAGTTCTCTCACTCTCAATTCGCTATTCACTTGCTTGTAGTTTCCACATATACATTATCTACTGTAAGAACCAAGCCGGAACTTCCGGCCCCCAAACAGCCAACGACTCGTCCCCAGCAGGCCCATACCCGACCGGCGTCTGGTTATTGACCGAGTCCCCATCAGCATAATGTTCGACCATGTTGCCCGTCGTATCCCACCAATAATCGAAAATCTGCGAGCCCAGAATATGGCGCCCGACGCCCCAGACGGAGGTGTACCCTTTGCCTGCAAGCCACTGGTGGCCGAGTTTCTGGGTGTCGAAGTCATGCACTTCGAAGGAGCAGTGGTGGACGTGGCTGGTTGCGTTGGTGCTTAGGAAGAACGAGTGGTGGTCGACGTATTGGTCGCCGCGGTCAATGTGTGCAAAGAGGGCGACGTTCTTGCGTTTGCCGTCCTCCATCCCGATATAGAGGAAGTCGCTGGGGACGAGGTTGAAGGTTTTTGTGTAGAAGTCGACGAGGGGCTCGAATTTTGTGCTGCAGAGGCCGAAGTGGCCTAGCTGTGATGTTGAAGAGAAAGATCAGTCTGATGAACAATCCAAAGAGAGAGTGGGCAAATCAACCTTGTGAACAGCGGCCGGACCGGGCTCGAAGCGCTGGAATTTCCGGAGTCGCGGCTTCTCCGTTTCGTAGTTGTACGTGAGCTTCATCGGCACATCCTCGGGCTCTGCCGGTGTCTGGCCGAAGATCAGATTCACTGGGAACCCCTCCGGATCATACACGGTGACCATATGCCCGCCGCCTGGCGCAGCGGCAAGCTCCATGATCCCACTCGCCTTCGGTAATGTTGTCGCCCTGTCCAACACAGTCAACAATAGCTTCTCGCTAGGTAGCGCGGAGTGAGAGATGGATCTACTGACCTTTCAAGATCCTGGAAAGTCTCGACCTCGAATGTGCCACCAAGATACTGTTTGGGTCCCTTGCGGGCATAGTACACATACTGGTCTGTCCCGTACCCCTTGTACCAGATCTCATCATCAGTCCGTTTGGCGATTGTCATACCAAAATCTGCTCTACCAGTTAGCTTTTTATTCTCTTCTACAGAGGGTATGTGACAAACAAACCTTGAAGGAATGTGGTGATCTGCTCGAGGTCCGGATGCTGGTACCGCATATGCGAAAGCTTTACCAGCCGTACCTGACCCTCCGGGCTAATCTTGCATCGTTCTTTCCAATGTGCCAAAGGCTCTTGATCAGGTCCGATGGCGACAACGTCGTCGATGGACGCCCCATGGTTGAATCGTACTGGCTGCTCCTGTTTAAAGCGTGTGTTCGGTTAGTTTTGTTGTTGTCCTTTTTTTTTTCCAAAAAAACGAAAGGTCTATTCACGATGAGTAACGAGGCCGCAGTAGTACGTACCATATCTGTAAGTTTTAGAGACTGAACGTGTTATCCTCGGTTGGTTATTACGTGCTTTGTTGGCATATGAAGGAAGATAAATTGACTTGATCTCGTCCCACACGGAAATTACCCCCACAGCCATATATCCGACCACCCCACCCCACCCCGCCCCGCATTCGCGTTCCGTGTCCCGCAAAACAATCCCCGGAATGCGGGACAGCACGCGTTCATGGAACGTACGATGTATGCAGATCACGCATAAACGGGGTATTATTTACACGCCGAAGGTGAAGCGAAAAGAAAAATACTCCTAGCTCATCATTTCCCAAGTCAGTCAAGCGACGACCATACTCTTGCTCAAAATACCATAACATGGAAAACATGGACGAGGACTACGAGACCACGGAGGTTGTTATCTGCGGCTGTGGCCCGACGGGGGCACTGCTCTCGGGCTATCTGAGCAAGATGTCTGTGAAGCACATTGTCCTCGAAAAGGAGAGCGGGATCACTACTGATCCGCGGGGGATTGCTCTGGATGAAGACGGTATCCGGCTGCTCCAGGGCGTCGGGATCTATGAGCCGGTTTACCACGAGATCGGGACTTGTATGCTCTTCCTCTCGTTTATCCTTGCTTCTGGTCGAAGTGGCAAATGCTGAAATTTGTGACTTGTTAGGTATGCAGTTATTCAAATTCATCGGCGGGACGCGAAGAGACCTTCATCGCGAGGCGTTTCTGGAGATGGACTATGCTACAGTATGAACCTTAGAGCTCAGGTTAAGAGCCTTGTGGAGGAAGGACACTACTAAACTAACATTCTCTCTCCAAAGACGGAGGGTGGCACAGGGCACGTGGGCTTTATCTGCCACCGACAGCCGATCCTTGAACAGCACCTCCGGGCGACAATGACAAAACCCTCCAACGAGTTCTGTCAGTTACGATCGAGCTGCATCATCGTGGAGATCAGGCAAGATGCGGAGTGGACGTATTGCCGCTACCGCGATGAGCATGGAGAGCTGCATGCCCTCCGGTCTCGATTCTTCGTCGGCGCCGATGGCAAGACAGGTTTCACGAGGAAGAATTACCTGGAGCCGCTTGGAATCCATATGGAGCGGGCTGACGGGTAGGGCATATATCTACTCCCTGCCACGCAAACAAATTATAGCTTACTAATTCTTCAATAACGTGAAACAGCGCCTTCTACGACGAAACCTGGGTTGCATTGAACTGGCAGATCGACCTTCCAACCGAAAAGACACATCCAAATTTCCCGCTGTGGTCGAAAGGGTACACGCCGCAGCAGGTCTACGATTTGTTCTTCCCTGTGAATTTCCGGTTCCTCTGCAACCCGCACCGGCCCGCGGTCTGTGGGCGGTTCGGTCTCCCCCAGGACAGGCTCTGGCGATTTGAATTCGTTGTCCGGTCTGGGGAAGACGGCGACGAGATGGCGACGAGCGAGAAGACGCAGCAGATTATCTTGCCCTATCTCACGCATGCGGGGAAGCGCTATGGGTAAGCCCTTTTTTCCCCTCTTCTTTCCAGTGATATCATGGCTAGCCACGTCTCACGCAAAAGCACACCCACTCAGTCTATTTGTCTCTCTATAGGCTATCGCAGGACGTCCGATTTCCCGAGGACTGCATTCGTGTCCTCCGCTCTCGTCCTTTCCGCTTCGCAGGTCGCGTCTGCAACAGATGGTCCCACGGCCGTGTCATCCTATGCGGCGACGCGGCGCATGTTTTCCCTCCTTGTACGTTTTGCCATGTCATGTCCTGCCATGCCCATCAATGGAATAAACTACGAAACTAATTCTACCTACCTATAGTCGGCGGCCAAGGCATCGCATCCGGCTTCCGAGACGCCGCATCCCTCGCCTGGCGCCTCGCGTTGCTCTGTCGCCGTGAACCACTCCTTGTCAGTATCCAGACACAACCACACGATGCAAAAAAGAAGTCCCACAAATATGAATCGGTTCTCGAAGCCTGGTATCTCGAGCGTAAGCAACAGCTCAATGCGTCGCTCGCATCGACCATTGAAAATGGGCGTTTCGTCACCGAGGCGAACCCGCTGCGCGTCCTCTTCCGCACACTGTACCTCTTCTGCATGAACTTGGTACCCAAGTGGAGACGGGAGCTGCGGCTAGGCCGGAGGAAGGAAGGCCTTGTTCGGTATAAGTACCTGCATGGCCAGCACCAGCAGCACCAGCATCTGGCGATGCCGTTTATCCCCGAGCTTAATGGCGGGCTTTGTTTGCCGCAGGTTTACTGCAAGCCCATTGGCGCGGTTCAGCAGGACCAAAAAGTAGAAGAAGGACGGGGTAGCATGAAAGTATTCTTCACAGACGACGTAATTTTCAGCGCCTTGAAGCAGGGCCTCTTCCAATTGCTTGTCTATCTGGACGATCTGTCTGGGCTTGAGGCTGCGAGGGACATGGTCATCAGCGTGGAGAAGAGTGTGGCACAAGAAGAAGAAGGCGCAAATAGCGACGGGCAAGGGATCTGCCTCAATGAGGCCACGTACCTCGTTAAGGATGTGAAAGATAAAAATGGACTTAGTCCGTCGTCGGTGTATCAACTTGCAAGTGCCGAAGAGTTTGCAGCCTCGCCACTTTGCGCGGGGCGGCCAGCACCGCAGGGATATGACCCGCACTACATCACAAAGGCGCTCGGGGGCACTGGGCCATACTATGTGATCATTCGGCCGGACCGATTCATCTTCGCTGCATGCAGAAAACGCGAGGAGCTCGAGAGCGCGATTTCGGCTGTGCTCGGGTACGTGCGGGGTTAGTTTGCAACGTTTATTCACGGATGTCTATCCCTTTAAGCAGATTGAAGAGGGAATCAACTGTGTCTGTAAGGTACTGTGAACGTCTGAAGGACCCTTGTGGGCAGCGGGATGGGCGAGCTTGTTTAACACCTCAAGGCTACTAGTAGTAAGTTAGCAGGTTACGCAGTGTAGGATCACATAAGAATATTATCAGGCATTTGACGTAATTCGATAGGTACTGCCCGAGAACTAACGCTAAGTTGACATCACAACACGTAACCCAAAAATCTATATGCTTTTTTCTCTCCTACCCTCCCCCGACCTCGACCCGCTCGCTTCAAAAAGGACCTTGTGGCAGTTTATTTCCATCCCTTTCAGCTCCGGGAAGTGATGCACTGTCTCGGTTTCTCCGGATGACGGCTGTTGGTGTGGGTGTTGCTGCTGCGGTCTGGAGGAGGGGGGTTGGTAATATTTCGCGGAGCAATACCAGGCAATCGCTGCTCAAAATATTATCCGAGGAACATGAATTGGCGGCTCAGCAGCTAGGGGCAACTGTTCGAGGTGGCGAGGATAAGCGCCGCGTGGAGTGCGGCGAGTTGGCCCTGCGCCGAGTTGGCCCACGCGCGCACGTAGTTCGTGATGCGTGGCGAGGTGGCCTGGCGCGAACCTTCCCTATAAATGGTGATCTCAAGGCTATCAATGTCCGTACATAAAGATATGAAGGCCCCATGCCAGAGGGCGAGAAGGCAGAAGGGGTCGGCGGTGGTCCTTTCTCTCTGGTGGTGATGGTAGGGCTTGATGTGGCATGTGTAAAACTCGGTTAATATTGAGACAACATGGTTGGGAAGTGGCTCATTGAGATGATGATCGTAACCATTCTCACTTTGCGGTGGCATGTTCTTGCCTTCGATGATAGATGCCGACATGGCTTCTAACTAGTGTCCCGTGGAGGGTCTACGTTATGAACAGGTCTTTTGGTCTCTGCCGCAATGTTTCAGTTTGCTGCTACCTCAGGCTGGAAAATATCAAGAGAAAGCATCATCATACCCGTGATAAGAACCAAAGGGTTGACCGATGAGAGCCGCTTGGATCATGGGGGTAACTCCAGTTCCCCCTCTCAGACATGTAGCCCTCCCACTGTACGGCCATTAGTTACCGAACGATACCAGGTTGGAGTTTGGATACTCACCCAGGAAAGGATCGCCTTATTTAGAGTGTCGAATATCTTTTCCTCTTGAGACTGGCCGTGGGATAGCCCGACGGATAAACTGCCAATCGAGCATATCGACAAGAGAAGGAGAGAGTTGATAGACGATGGCCGAAAACTCGCAGCATGAATAACAGGGAAAAGGGGATGAAATTTGACAAAGTACGCCCTTCTCAGTTAGTGACCCACCCTCGAGCCTACATAACCTCCCATCACCAATGGCTGTTTAAATTTCGTAAGAGCATCTTAGATGTTTGCTGCTCCTTTGGTAGAGCCCTTTTTGTTCCATCTAGAAGGCTTAGGGATTTGTCGTTCATATTTTTGTGCTATACAGGTCAGTTTGAACTTGGATGCAGCAGAATATCGTAGGGTATATACCAGTTCAGGATACTCGTAAACAACGTAGGTGAAGAAGGTAATCCGCGGTGATACGGCGGCGGCAAATGGGGGATATTAATACCACATTGGGTGACGTTCATACCAAAAAGAGACTTGTCTGTATTAACGGTCTGTAATCTGGAACCTGGAATGGGGGAAAATGCCGAAGTGGACATTAAGGGCAGGTATATGAACTGTGTAATCTTCATCAGCCCAAATAACGTAGGATAATGGCATGAGAATATGATTCCACACACATAGTGATAAAAGTAACCATTCTGATAGTTCTCGATTCGTCCATATAATGACGAGTGTATCCCTGTGTTGAACTATTACTTAGGGCTAGTATTACTAATAACAATACTTATATCCTTAATAAATAGTTTATGCTAAACAATCCTAAATACTTTAAAAGGGCTCTATATATACAGAGGAATTCGAATAAGCGGACTACGTCCTTTCAAGCCATGTTCCCGAAGGTTTACTATTAGTAGCCGTTCCTGCCTTTCGCAACAGAAAATCCAGAGGCCAGGCTGTGTAGTGTGCCCAACGGCCACGTAGAACACACACCCTCCTTGTCATCCCCGCAAGGCGTGATCTTCCAATCGCAACACCTCCACTACATCCAACAACCACCCCGAGCTTTATGCTACTGCGCTGGTGCTTTACAACAGCACTGCCTCAAACGATTCTCGCCAGGACATAATTAATGGTCTCAACGAACCTACAATGCAAGTGTAGCCCCTGCGACGGGCAGAATAATGCGGAGCAGCCCACCAGGGGGGACCATGACATACATAAGCTGGAGGGCAGTCCGGCCAGGGTATGGAAACCTCGCCCCACATACAGTTTCTGTCCTGGCACTTCACCGGAAATTTGTCATTCTCTGTTGTCCATGTCAATAACTACCGACTTCCTCTTCCAGCGATCGACCTCGCGGAAATCATAGAATCAGCGACCAAGGCCTCGTATACAGGCTGTGTAAGGAGAATGCTACCTCGCTCTGCAGATTGTGGGACTTCCGTACCCTCGGAATTTCAGATGAATTACAGTCTGTTTTGCGGGTGAGAAGACATAGCCCTGACTACCTGCGAAGAAGGTCCATCTCCTCCGCCTCAACATCAGAAATCCCAACCGACTCCACTGCAGAGTCGCTCTCGTCAGACGAGAAACACTCTGTGTCAAAGTCTTCGTCTCCCACGTCCTGAACCTCCTCATCTTCACCGATTCTCCTTCTCCACTGCTCGCAGTGAACGGTGATCCTCTTGGTCGCATCCCCCTCCCACTCAACGCTCAGCCCAGCTCGCCTCAACGACCGTACAATCACATCTCCAATAGCTCGATTTCTCTTCTCCGACTTCGTAAACGAGCCAAAGGCCAGACACAGACCCCCACCCTCTAGAGCAACGGCTTCGGTATCCTGCGCGTGGAAGAAGACATACCCCCGCGTATCCTCATCGCGGTCGCCCGAGATCTCGTCAATCCCACAGGTCTGGCAGCAGGCGAGGTTCATCCGGGCAAGAATTCCGTGATTACGCTCAAGCGAGGCGAACGCCTTGGAAAGCTTGTCCGAAATCGTAGGCTGGTCGCGAGGCCACGATTGCTGACGTTCGAGTTGGTCGGCCCATTCGAGCCCGATGATCGGGCGGATTGCGCGCTTTGCTTGTGAGAGTGTTATCTCCGGTTGCTCATCGATGATCCATTGTGCAACGGTGTCGACGATCTCGTCTGATGTGTAGAAGCCGGATCTGACGCGCCAGGTGATGAAGCGTCTTGCGTCTGCGTCTATTTCCATGAAGATCTCTTGTATTGGGTCGCTTCCAAGGGGTTGTTGATGCACATTGTCGGTGGAAAAGGTGAAAAAGGCGGGCGGCTTCGTATTTGTATGTCTGGGGCGGACCTGAGAAATACGAGGCGGCTGTTACGAAGTGCTGCCTAAAACTGAATGAAAAAACGTAGATCGGCCGCGCATCAGCTTTTCTTCAGCTTCGAGTAGTCAGCTTGAAGTCATCCGGCTCCTCCGAGGGCTCTAAGCCCGCAGCCGCAGATACAAATGCGGGCGTTTTCCAACTCGGTTCCTGTGTGCGTTTTTGGCGTGTTGAAGAGTTGACTCCCAGATCTTAGCATTGAGGCCGCATGAGTCCTTGACTTCGGTTTTGAAATCCGCGAGTTGCAGGAACAGCTGTATGGTAAGGACCACCTGGCCTCTACATGCGCGAAGTAGATTTGTCGCCTACTCATGAGTAAGATGTGGATAGGTCTCTTACTGCCACAGGCTCTTTTTGTTTAGGGGCATATTGAATTGTCGTTGAACGGGAGATAAATCAATGAATTGATTGAGAACGGCAATTGGAGAGACTGAAATAGATACAAAGACTCTCATGTTGGATCATTCAAAGAATGGAAGAAAGTATTGGGCAATTAGTGTAATAATAGCGGTCGAAGGTAGTCAGACAATGGGATGGTCGGAGTAGAGTGCGGAGAGTCCAAATCTGGCAGCAAGGCTGCGAAAAAGAAGAACAATAATTCTATACCTGTATGGATTACTGCTGCGGCGAGAATCATTTTTCGATGGCTGCAGTGCTCGAATATAATAGAAATATTGCAAGCGTATTGTGCTAGAGGCCATCGGGCTGTTGACGCCGAGACGTCGAACCGTGGAGGCGAGCGGGTTAAGACCGAACTGATAGATGGCAACCTAGAAGACCAGATTGATCCTAAGTGAGAAAGGCAGAGTATTTGAATGAGGCCCAATTACATCACTGAATAGCTCAACTAGACGAAGAATGAAAGTTGCGAGGATGAGAATGACGCCGTAAAGGTGCCGAAAACCGAGATGACGTGTTAATCTAACTTCTGTTTCACCTCAAACCCCGCGATCCTGTATACCGGCTATCCAGCAGCGTCCTTCCTCCTCCGTTCCGTGTGACGAACCCTGCCAACCCGGAGCTAACTACTTCGGGGGTGTCTCCAACTCCTGTTATTCGATCTATTACACCGCCCCCATACCCGTGGAGTACGGATAGTGGGGAAAGAAACCCATTTCCCACTGTTTCTTTTACCTCCGCTGCTCCCGGTCCTCTCTGCACAGCTGGGTGTGGCCGCCGGTGCAATCTGTTCTGCAGCGGACCCTGTTCGCACGATTGTATCGACGGTGGAAATGACTTTTATGACCCACGGGGTCCAGATCCCCCCTCAAAAGCAGGCTGCCGAGGCCCTGACTGTGAAGACGGAGAATGTACTGGAGAGCTTTGCATGTATGCGGGCTGCAATGGTGGGGACTGCGATTCGGGGATCTGCATAGGCGACGACTGCCGCCCCGTCGGCTGTAGTGGTCCCGACTGCGGTACAGATGGCCATTGTTCCGGTTCCGACTGTATCACAGCCGGATGTAACGGTTCTGATTGTAATGGCTCAGGTTTCTGCTTTGGCCTTCACTGCTTTTCCTTCGGCTGCCTGGGTCCCGGCTGCGGTTCGAACCACCGTTGTACAGGGTCGGATTGTGGCATTGTGACCTGTAGTGGCAGGAACTGCTTTTACGGCGTATGTACCGGTAAGGGATGCAAGCCCATTGGCCGCGAGGATGGATGTGACTCTGGCAAGACCGTGCCGCAGTGTACAGTGTTGGTGGCAGAGTCCCGATTCGCCACAGATGGAGGTATATCGACAAAAACCGTCACTACAACCATGTGCAAAACCATCACTGCGTGCGGTGCCGACAATAACTACATCTACCCGTCACAATGAGGAGATGGCAGTCACCCAGACTGAATGGCTATTCCCTCCTTCGAGGACAGGACTAGCAGTTTGGGATGATCTCGCGGATGGTATCATGTCGACACTTAACAGCTGGCACCCCGGCACCTTCGGCGGCACAACCAAACCAACTACGATGACGAAGCCCCCTACCACTACCACAACTACCTCGAGACCTCCAGCAGCCACCACTGCCGCTGGTTGTACCCTTTATAACGGCCAGATGGGCGTCTGCTGGTCCCCGTGCGACCCCTACACCCAAATGCCGATTGAAGCATCTTGGCAAAAGGGCAATCCGTGGTGTTATTTGATCGATACCGATGAAGATCCGCCTGTCGGCGCGTTATGCAGTGAGGATTCGGACTGCCCCAGAAACTTCGCTTGCCACAGCCGTGGACAATGCCGCAAGGTGGATGTCGGGTACCAGAGAGCGAACAAGTCTTCCCGGGCGGGTGCGACCCGATGAACAATCTGCAGGGGTTTGGCTGGTCCAGATGTGATCCCGAGACGTCGGAGCTTGTTAATAAGCCCTGGCACGAGGGAGATCCGTGGTGCGCTGGCTGTATGACGGCGAGGTTGGGGAGTTCTGTGACACGAGGGATAACGATAAATGCTGGCTCAACGACAACGTGGCCTGTCAGTCAGATGACTGGACTCATGGGGGGTGTGCAGTTATACGCCGACCTTTTTGATGTTATCTGAACCCGGTAATAGTTCACTTATCAACTCCTTGAATAGTTCCTCCGCGGCGTCTGGGAATGGCTCTTGGGCCAGCCATGGTAATATTTCAGCTATCTCTTTGCCACTCAGGGTCTAGTGACAGCAGGACGATGCCAAACGAATTCGTTTCTGAGTATCAACATTGTACTAGTAGTGGTTGTGACCGGCCTAGATAAATTACAGCAACATAGAGAAGAGGTATATCTGTCCATCTTATAAATCTGTTACTAAAAAGGCCGACGATTTGAACGGCCTATAGCTGTCTTTACAATATGAATATGGGAAGAGTCCTGTATCGCCGGCCTGCTAAATAGATTTTTCTTACTTCGACGTCTTGAGACTTACCTTCCTGTTGACTATGGACACGAAGGAAATTCGGGCATGCGTCCTGGGTCAGGCTTTTCTAATTCAGCAAGCCTATAGTCATCTTCCAAATCGACTAGTAAAATGCAGCCGATACAGTCAAACCCTCGCTTCTTTCTCACGCAATATTTTTGCCAAAACAAGCTTAGTAACGAATAGTGATGATCTTCAAGAGAAGCAATGTAGGTGGACTCCAAATAACCTGTATCCACAAGAACCATGGCGCTCTCAATCTGCCAAGTTTCCTTCGAGCACCGCCGGACCGCTTTGGGGATCGGAGAATCAACACCCTGAATCTCCTAGCGGTTCGGTGGCAATGCCTTTGACTGGTGGCAGGGCGCGTACGACATCGAGGTCAGCCGAGGCGGCCAGACACGCACGTTCCACGCCAAATTTTTCGACTCTGTACTTGTTCCTTGACCTGGGGAGCCTCTGGCCTCGAGCGAAGAAGCGACCGTCAGAGTGAGATCTTTTGGTCTTCATCGGCATCTGCCCGATACATCCTGGTCGGATCCCATTACCGTTGAGTCGGGCCTAGATCGCGAGACCGAGGTGAATAGTACGCATCGCCCGATCTACTTTCGGGAAGACTTTTCTGTGGATATAGAAGTCTTGTCTGCTAGATTGTATATTACCGCCCCAAGCTTGTACGAGGCAAGGCTCAATGGACAGAGGGTTGGTGACCACGTTCTTGCGCCCGGGTGGTAGTCTTATTCCCATTGACAGGAGTATAACACCTATGATGTCACGCACCTTCTTCACAGAGGAGAAAATACGGTCGCCGTAAACGTTGGAGAGGGCTGGTACGCTGGCCGACTCGACTGGTCCAATAACCGCAATTTCTACGGCAATACCCTAGGAGTGCTCTGTCTGCTATCTGTTACTACGGCCAACGGGACAACGATGTTTATTCCTAGTGACTCAACGTGGGAATCGTCGATTGGACCCATCATCTCGCCTGAAATCTATGATGGAGAGGTACACGACTTGACCAGGAACTAAACGAGTGGGATAGCCCTGGGTTCAATTCCTCTGGCATGTTAGGTACACATACAGTTGAATTTTCCAAGAATGCATTGGCTCCAGATGCTCCGCCGCTTCGACGGACCGAAGAGCGAAAGCTAGTGAAGGTCTTCTCTAGTGCATCATGAAAGATAGTGCTTGACTTCGGCCAGAACCTCGTTGGGTGGCTGCGTGTCCGCGTTAAGGGGCCGAGAGGTGCCAAATCAGCTTCCTTCATACAGAAGGTATGCCATAACCTGTCTACTTACCCTAGTCTGATACTAACAACGTCAGTCATGGAAAACGGTGAAGCGCAACCCGCCCCTTAAGGATGGTAAAGGCAATGGACAACCTCACTCTCTCTGGGGAATACCAAGAGTGGGAACCCTTATTCACCTCCCATGGCTTCCGCTATGTGCAGGTTGACGGCTGGCTCGGGGAGACGCGGCTAGATGCGGATTCCATAATGGCAATAGTAGTTTCGTCTGACATAGAAGAGACGAGCTTTTTTTAGCTCTTCAAATACATTGCTCAATAAATTGCATGAGAACATCATTTGGTCCATGCGCAGCAATTTCTTTTCAATCCCGACGAACTGTCCGCAGCGCGACAAGCGATATCCATGCATTCGCGCGGACGGCGAACTTCCTTTATTATGCTGCTGGCTTCTTGCGTGGATGGCTAAAAGAAGCATACTCGGAGCAAACCGAGAATAACTGTATGTTTCTTATTTTTGCATACAGAATTTTTCGAAAACAGTTTCGCTGCCAATACCTTCCGCGTTGTTTCCGAGCCCTAATGCCAAGCGACGCTAGCCTGTATATGGATTATACACTTTTATGCGACAAGTGGACACGTTTTGTATGGTAAACAGAAGTCACATGAATACATTACGCGGCAACTGGCGGTATGGTGATACAAAAAGTCTATGAGTTCCTCACGTGCCGCTTACGAATACTATTTGATGTCATCTAGTTAATCGGAAAGGTCGAACACTGATGATAATGATGTCATTTACACCCACCCCTCGCCAAACCGATAATGGATACAGTAATATCAAAATCAGTCCAACCTTGTTACACAAGTCGATTGTTTTCAAGTCCACTGCCAAGGGCCTAGCACAAGTTGATTTGTTTCTGCTTTGCCACTACCTTCTTGAAAGCTAAGTCGAAACGTCGCGAAAGCACTATTAATACTGCAGATAGCTATATAAAGCTCTGTTCTCCCTAACCCTCCTTTTGAAACGAGATTTGAAATATAAGAGAGCTGGAAAGGTGATCTAACACGGTACAGTATACCCTACATGATTGAAAACGCAATTATGGCAACTCTGCCATTTGTGCATCCAAGTGCGATAGTACTGTCTTTGGCTGCCGAGGAGGTAGGCTGATAATCTGGAGGAAGCCATAGCTCTCTTTGACCCTGAATAGTAACCCACCGACCTTCCAGAGCTACCTCTGTCACATTTTCAGAGGGATTCGATGGGAGGCTTTCATAGAAGACTTCAATATTGAAGGATCCCACATTGGTATTGAGCTGCGGCAGGTGCTCAGAAAATTCAATGTAGGTGATAATACTATGGCCCTCCAAGGTATGCTTGAGGGTGCTGGTGGCGGGATCCCAGAGCTTGATTGTCTGATCACCGGAGCCCGATGCCAGAAGCTGGCCATCCCGTGAGAAGGCGACCGACCGAACCCAGCCAGAATGGCCCTCCAAGGTATGCTTGAGGGTACCGGTGGCGGGATCCCAGAGCTTGATTGTCTGATCACTGGAGCCCGATGCCAGAAGCTGGCCATCCCGTGAGAAGGCGACCGACCGAACCCAGCCAGAATGGCCCTCCAAGGTATGCTTGAGGGTACCGGTGGCGGGATCCCAGAGCTTGATTGTCCGATCATCGGAGCCCGACG
>JAPDEI010000103.1:0-40816 GCA_027569055.1 Aspergillus baeticus | reverse complement strand
AATTATATACCTTAATATTAATAAAAATAAGTTTATAAAAAAAAGTAATAAAGTTTTTTTTACCTTTACTTATTTAACTAGTATAGTATATAAATAGTTTAAGCTATTTATAAGGGAGTTTTAGTTAGAACCTTTTAATAATTATACTAAAAATATTATTAAAATATTTAGAAGCTTTAATATTTTCTAAACCTAACTTAAATAAGTTTTTAAAAATATTAATATAACCAGGAATATAAAGTAATAAATTAATTACTTATATATATAAAATAATAATATAAATAGGTATATATCTTATTTTTAATAGCTAATATTTTATTTCTTTTAGTTAGACAAGGCCTTTATATATTATTATAAAAAAGGATTACCTTATACTATTAAAAAAAATAGCTTTTATAAAAAGGCCTATAATACTTATAAAAATATATAATTTAGTAACTAGGATTAGTAACTAATTTTAAAAATTAAAACTAGATTAAGATTACTATTATCTAGTATATTATAATAATAGGCTATTATAATTTTAAAGTAACTAGTAAGGAGGCTATTATATAAATTCTAAATAGTAATTCTAGCTATAAAACTAAGGATATAATAATTTTTATAAACCTTAACTAATAAAACTTAATATAACTTTTTTTAAAGTAAAAAAGGATTACTACTACTAGAAAAATTTATACTTTTACTATAGTAAGTTAGGATATTAAATAAATAATTATATAAAGTATAAAAAAAGTAGCTAAAAACCTAGAAAAGATTCTAGATAAAAATAATAACTTAAGGCTATTAATAAACTAAAAATAATTAATACTACTAGGGAAAATAGCTACTTACTAGGTTATTATTTATAAAATAGGCTAAGCCTAAAAAAGTAAATATAAATAAAAAATATAGTCTAATAAATAGCTATAAAATAAATTATTTTAAATATTATATAAAAAATATAATAGGTAAAGAAACTTATTAATATAATTATAAGGCTTATTAATAATAAAATTTAAATTATAAATATAAGGGTAATATAATTCCTAGCTAGGATTATATAAAATAACTTATTAAATTTAAAATTAATTAGGATAACCCCTAGAAGTATAAAAAATAGGAACTAATATATTAATATAATAAAGTAAAATACTAGTAACTAGGGAAGAAATATACTACTACTATTATATATAATAGTAATAAACAAGCTTTTTACTACTTAACTTTAGTTTAATAATATTTTATTATATTAAAACTTATTCTAAGGCTAAAAAACTAGGAGAATAAATAAATCCTATAAAAATAAAGCTATTTATAATAAGCTAGGTTAAAAAAAAGTATATAATAAATTTCTAAGTATTAAATAGGATATTAACCCTTTTAATAAATAATATAGGACTTAAATAGGAACTTTTAAACCTAATATTAAAAGCTTTAGTAATAAGTATATATCCCTAGATAAAAATCCCTAAAAAAAAAAAATAAGTAATAGGATAATATTTAAGTATATAGTACTATATATAAAAGCTTTAGATTTATAAGATTATTAATAAGCTATAAAAAAATCTAAACCTTATAATAGCTAAGACAAGAAACCTATTTATATATTACCTATATATTAACCTATTATATTAGGATAGTACCCTTAGTAACTAGGACTCCTATAAATAGTAATATAACAGGCACAAGCTAGTCTATAGTATTTATTAGTAAAATAACTATAATTATTATAAAACCTTAAAAAATATATTTAAAAAAAAAAGAGTAGGGAGTATTTACTACTATAAGTATAACTAAAAGTAATATAAATATTTATATACTAACTAGGCCTACTATTAATATAACTAGATCCTATAGGTTATATACTATAATCTAGGATATAAAATATATAAACCTTTTAAAATAATTATATAATACTACCTAAGGAAACTAAGGGTTATTAGTAATAATTAACTATATCTATACTAATAACTAAAATACTTATATATTAAATATCTAAAATACCCTAAATATAATAATATATATTAGATAGCATGCTTTAATAATAAATATACTATATATTATAATACTAAATTAAGAAACTACTTTCTAGTTTTATAATAAAATATACTTAGGCTAAACTAGGAACCTAAGTACCTTATAATAATAAGGCAAGAAAGGTATTTAAAGCTATATATTATAGTTAATTAGTAACTAGTCTATACTATAATTAATTCTAGGGTAATAGGGAATTTTATAAACCTAGAATATATAAAATAACTAAAACTTTAGGGAGTTATTAAAAATAAACTAAAACTAATTAAAGGACTAAATAAAGAAGACCTTAGATCCTAATAATTAATAATTAAAATAAAAGATATATCTCTAGTAGTATAGAGAAGGAATATAAAGCTAAGTTTTAATATACACCCTATAGAAAAATATAATATAATATTAGGAATCCTATAGCTTAAGAATTATAACCTAAATATTAATTAGTTAAAAAAAATAATTATATAAAAAAATAACCTAAAAAAATAGGTACTAGTTAAGGCTAGAGCCTTATAGCTTATAAAAAATAATAATATACTAAATAGCTAGTAAAAAGGCTAATTTTTAAAAATTTATAAGTAATTTTAAAGGAAAGTCTAGTTTCTAGAATTTTAGTAATAATATCTAGATTATTTAAATAAATATAGCTAATAAATATACCTAGTTAGGCTATTAAAGTAATAAAAAAATATAATAAAATAATTAAAGTTAGCAAGCCCAAGGGCTTAAATAATAAATATAAAAAATTTTAGGTATTTATAATAAATAGTAAACTTATTAAACTAAAGCTAATAATATTTAAAAAGTATAATTTTTTTTAAAAAATATTTTAAAAATCTAAAAGGCTAGAGCTACCACCTTATAGGCCCTATAATTATACTAGTTTTATTTAAAAGGGGAAAAAAAAAACCCTAAACTATAAATAAATAATCCTAATAAATAATTATAAATTATAAATACTTAGGTAGTATATTAAAAAATAACTTATAAAAAAAAAATTTAACTATTAACCTCTCCCCTAGGGCATAGTATTTTATTTATAAAAAAAAAAAAATAAATAAATATATATTAACTACTAACTACTTAATAAAGTAATTATTAAGGATTAGTACCTACTACCTTTAATCTAGGAAATTTAAAATAAACTTAAAAAAATAAAATAGTTTATAAAACTTAATATTATTAATATATACTACTAGCTAAGGATAACTAAAAAAAAAAATAAAAAATAGTATTTAAATCTAAGTTTAAACTTTATAAATACCTAGTAATACCCTTTAGGCTTATTAATATACTAGTAAATTTTTAATAATTTATTAACCAAGGGCTTAATAAATATTTATATAATTATATAATTATCTATATTAATAATATTTTAATTTTTACAGGTATACTTAAGGAGCTAGTATAGTAAATTAAAAAAATTTTATAATAATTAATTAAGCTAAAACTAAAATATAAGCTTAAAAAGTATAAATTTTATACCTAAAAAACTAAGTTCTTAGGGTACTAAATTATAAAAAATAGTTTATAACCTAAAAATTTTAAAATAAAGGTTATTAAGGAATAGCTAATACTAAAAAATATTAAAAATATATAATAATTTAATAATATAATTAATTATTATAAGTAATATATTAACTAGTTTATATTTTATATAATACTTTTATATAAACTACTTAAAAAGGGAAAAACCTTTAAATAAATAAGTAGACAGCAGGAACCCTTTAATATAATAAAAAATATAATTATAACTATACTAATTATACTATAGTATAATCCTAGAAAACTAATAATACTTAAACTAGATATATTTAATTAAGCTATTAAAGCAAGAATAATATAGCCTAGATTAAATAAAAAATTATTACTAGTAAGGTTTTAATTAAAAAAACTTACTAAAGCTAAAAAAAACTATAATATTTATAATAAAAAACTACTAGCTATAATAGTAGTATTTAAATATTAAAGGTTTTATTTATAAAAAATATAGTTTTTTATACTTATAAAATTAAATTATAAAAACCTAACCTATTTTATAATAATTAAAAAGTTAGTAAAAAAATAGATTAGATAGGTAGAATTATTATTATAATATAATTATAAAATAAAATATTATAAAAAAAGTAAAAATAGCTAAGCTAATATACTTAACTAAAAATTAAATTATATAAAAAAAATAAAAAAAACTAAACTAGTAATTTTAAAAATAAATAAAAATAAAATATTTAGTAATAACCTTATAATCTTTATAATAATAATTAAAATTTTAGAAACTATACTAGACTATATTAAAAAAGCTATAAAAAAAATAGGCTTATATAAAAAATTTTTAAAATAATACTAAATATTTTAGAAAAAAATAGTATTCTTATTATAAAAGGACTTATTTATATACTACTAGTACTTATTATAAAAGTAATTAAAAAATATTATAATATACTAATTTATAAATACTATAGTATTAATAAAATATATAAAAGGATTAAATAAAACTATTTTTTTTCTAGTATAAAAAAAAAAGTTAAAAAATACCTTAATAACTATAAGACTTATTTAAAAAATAAGTTATTTTAGTATATACCCTATAAAAAGCTTTAAAACCCTAAAATCTTATAAAAACTATAAAAATAGATTATAATTAACTTTATTAGACTATTACCTATAATAAGTAAGTAAAATAACTATCTAGTAATAATAATAAATAAACTAATAAAATATATTTACCTAGTACTAATAAAAATAATAATTATAGCTAGAAATATAATAAATATTTTTATAAATATAGTTATAATAAACTATAGAGTTTTAAAATATATTATATTTAATAAAAATAAGCTTTTTATATCTAAATTTTAAAAATTAATTACTAATTAATTAAAAATTTAATTATAAATAACTACTATATATAAACTATAATTAAATAAATAAACTAAAAAAGTTAACTAAATAATTAAATAATACCTATAGTATTATATAAACTATATATAAAATAACTAGGTAGACTAGCTACTAATAATATAGTTTATTTATAATAATTTAATTTATAATATAATAAAAATAATATTTTTTAAAACTAATTATAGTTATTATTTAAGTATTTATAGTAAACTAATTAATTATAAACCTATTATAAAAAAAGCTAATAGCTTTATTAAAAAACTTAAAAATATTTAAATATAACTTACCTAAAAACTTAAGTTTATTAATTTAAAAATAAAAATTTATTATAATAAGCACTAAACTAAGCTACTAAAATTTAAAAAAGGGGGGAAAATATTTTTACTTTATAAAAATATTAAAATAAAATAATTAAATTAAAAACTAGACTATATTTATCTAGGATTTTTTAAAATTAAAAAAAAATTAAAACTAGTTAATTATTATTTAAAATTACCTAAATTAATAAAAAAGATATACCTAATATTCTATATTTTATTATTAAAACCTATACTAATAAATACTAAACTTACTAAAAATATTAAAATTAAAAATAAAAAAAAATAAAAGTATAAAGTTAAAAAAATCCTAAACTTAAAAAAAGTTAGTAGTTAAGTATAATACCTAGTTAAATAAAAGGGTTATAATATTTTAAAAAATATATAAGAACCTATTAAAAACCTAATAAATTACCCTTAAAAGGTCTAGGAGTACTACTAGGGACTTTTAAAATAAAAAAATTAATATTTTACTAAAATAATAATAAAAAATTAATTATTTAAATTAGACTAGGGCTATCTAATATTATAGCTAGCTAAGTAATTATAGCTTTATACTTATTAACTAGGTACTTAAGCTTAAAATAATTCTTAATAGTTAGGGGATCCTTTTTATTTAACTAATTTATTACTAATATATTATAATTTAATATCTTAATACTATACTTTTTAAAAAACTATTATTATTTAAATAAGTAAGTAACTATTACTACTATTCTAGCTTACTTAGCTAAGGCCTAGGCAAGTTTTTAATTTAACTTAATATAATTATAACTTAGATTAGACTACTTTTTATTACTATAAAACTATTTTTTATACTTCTAACTATAATAGGTATATAATATATAATATATAATTTTAACTTTTTAAATCTATAATACAGGGAATATTCTAGATAAAACAAGTACTATATAAATATTTAATAATAGAACCTTTAAAAAAAATCTTATTAGCTTAATAATAATATTTTTTATAATAGTTTTATTTAGGAGGTATAATAAGCTATTATTAAAAGATTAGGAAAAAAAAAAAACTTACTAAAATTAATATAGGAGGCCTATATTTTTTATACTTCTAAAAGTTAAAAATAAAAAAAGAAGGGGATAATATTATAATACTACCTATACCTAATAAAGGGTAGCTATACCAGGCAGAACTACTAGGTTTTAATAACTAATTAATTAGCCTATAATAAAAGAATACCTATAACTTACCTAGATACTTAGTAATTAAGAACTAAGTACTAAACCTAATCTAGTATAATAATAAAGAATTATAGATATATATACCTTTATAGATTTAATTCCTTATTAAAATCCCTATAAGTTACTATCCTGCGCCCGGGAATAAATAGGTTATATAAAATATACTATATAAAGTACTATAAATAGTATACTAAATAGTATATATAGGTACTAAAAAAAGGACTATAAAAGGTATATAGGATAGTATACTAGTAAAGGATATATAAGGATATTTATTACCTACTATATCTAGTTCTACTTTATTCTTTATAATTAATATAAATTATTATTTTAAAGTTACCTTTACTACTAGAGAAACTATTATAATATACTTTATTAATACTTAACTTTATAGGATTTATTATATATAGTAAAGGCTAGCCTTTTTATTATTCTACCTTTATTTAACCTAACTATAACTAGTCTTTATACTAGTTAGATATTAAGTAATTATCCTTACAAGGACCAGGTAAGTTAATCTAAATTATTAGGGTTTAGGTTAAACATGGTTTAAAGGTTAGGAAGAGCACTTAAGAGGTCAAGGCCCTTCTATAATACTAATATACTTAGCTAAAGGCTAGATTATATAAAAAAATAAAAAAAACTAAACTAGAAATTTTAAAAATAAATAAAAATAGGATACTTAGTAATAATCTTATAATCCTAATAATAATAATTAGAATCTTAGGAATTATACTAGACTATATTAAAAAGGTAATAAAAAAATAAGTTAATATAAAAAATCCTTAAAATAATACTAAATACTATAAAAAAATAATATTTTTATAATAAAAGGACTTATTTATATACTATTTTAAACGTAATATAATATATAATAATTAAAAAATAATTCTACTAGATAAATTATAAACTAAAAAACCTTGAAATATAAATTAAAAAAAAGAAAAAAAAAAGCTAATAAATTTAGAAAATTATTATAAATATTAGGGCTATGGAATATAAAATAATTTTTTTTTTTAAAATTAAAAATAAGGTTTATAATAGCCTAATAGTTTAAATTAATAATAAAATAAAAATAACTTACTATAAAACTTATAATTATATAAAAAAAAATTTTACTTATACTACGCTAAGCTATTACTAATATAAAATAAAAAAACTATATTTTTTACTAGAATAGGAATAAAAAGTTTAAAGTATAAATTTAAACTAATATTATATATAATTACTAGTCAAGGAACTAGAAAAAAGTAACTTTTTTATAATAAAAAATAATATATTAATTATAATTATTATTAAATTAAATAAATAACTAGTAAGGGTTATACTAGACTTTAAATATTTAAAATAATTTATTAGTAAAAAATTTATTAAAAAAATAAAATTAAAATAAAACTAATAAAAAATAACTAGTAAATTTTTAAATTTAAAAAAAAGTTAATTTATTTTAACTAAAATTATTAATAAAAAATATTTAGGTAAATACTAAAGACTGTTTAAAAAATATTATATTTAAAATAGTCCCTATAATACTATTAAAGTTTTATAATATAATACTAGGAATAATATAGCTATATTAAAAAATTTAAATATTAATTAAATAACTAGAATAATTAAAATTAATAAACTATAACTAGAAATAAAAAAAAAGAAATAGTAAAAAATAATAATGAAAATTATTAGAGTATTAGGGAAATGTTTAAAAAAAGGTATAATAAGTAATACTAGCCTTAATATATATATAATAAAATAAAAAATAATAATATGGTTTAAATAAAAATTTATAAAAAAAAATAGGTAAAAGTTTTTAAAAAACTATTAAAAAAAATATAAATTTATTAAAATATTATAAAAGAGAATTACTAACTATTAAGCTATAATATATAATATAAGGTATATATATTACTAGTTAAAAAATAATACTTAAATAATTATAATAATTTAGGAAATTATTAAAAAAGCTAGAAATTAAATAAGAATTTACTAAAAAGTTTTTAGTTATAAAATATATTAAAAAAATAAAAAATAAAAAAATTTTAACTACTAATAGCTAAATATAAAAAAACTATTAATAATATAAATTAGGCACTATATAAAAAAATAAGATTTATTATAAAAAGCTAAAATAATTATTTTAACATTAAATAGGGTTACTCTAGGCTATTATTATAAAAAAAATTGGTATTTTATAGTATTTTTATAAGTATAAAATTATATTAATAAATAATTATACTTGTAGGGCTAAAATAGTTACTAGCTAAATTTACTAGGTATAGAATATAGATTTTAAAAAGATTTTTTTAATAAAATAGTTACTATTTATTTAATAATATAGTTATATTTTTTAAAAAACATAAAAAGTGATAATAAAAATATTAAATACTAGACTTATAATAAGTATTAAAAAATTAAATTTTAAGTAATAAAAATAAAGTACCTAGAAATAGTTTTTATATAAAAAGAGTGGAAAATATTAAAAAAAAGTTAAAATTATTTTTAATTAACTAATACTAATTAATTAAATAGGAATTAAGGGATTGTTAGGAATATTAAAATATATTAGGGAATATTTTTATTAGAGTTGTTTAACCCACCCCAGAAACCCCGCCCTAACCCGCCCTAACCCAGGCTAGGTTAGGGTAGGTTACTAGTCTAGAAAACCTAGTAGGTTCTAGGTCCTAATTAGTTAATCTATAGGGTATAAAGTAACCTATTAGGTTACCAAGAAATAAATTACTAGATATTATAGTAATTTTATTATATACCTATACTAATTACTAATAAATTACTATATTTAATATAATATTTTAAATACTAATGTTAATTATTGCCTAATTAGGCTAATTAGGTTATTTAAGGTTAGTTATAGGGATTTTAAATAACCTATAGGCGGTTTATTAATATAGTAACCCACCCTAAAACCTGCCTGGGTGGGTTGCTTAAGGTTAAAAACCTGCCCTAACCCGCCCCATAATAACTCTATCTGTACCTTTCTTAGTATATATTAATATATCTATGTTAATATGTTATATAGAAAATCCTAATTGTATCCTTTTAATATGATATCCTGTTAACTCTAATCTTACAAGGCAGATCTACTTGCTAGTAGTATCCTGTCTCTTAGTGTGGTTCCCTGATAATAGGCTTCTCTATATATAGTTAATATTATGGACCTACCCAGGGCGGTGTATAATAGCAGAATAACCCTGGGGGAAGGCATGTACTAACCTATATAAGGTGGTACCAGGTAAATAGCTATAAGGTAACCTAGCTCTCCAGGCAGATGCCTATAATACTAAGGTTATATAAAATATACTATATAAAGTACCCAGGAAATAGTATACTAGATAGTATACTAGGATACTAGAGGAAGGACTATAAAAAAGGTATATAGGATAGTATACTAGTAAAGGATATATAAAAATATTTATTACCTACTAAGCTAGAATTTACTATACCTAAAAAATATAATTTTTATTAAAAAGTATTCTAGAAACCTAAAAAACTAAAGTTACTATCTTATAAACCTTATAACTATAATATTCTTATTTAAAAAAAATTGAATATTAAACTATAAATAAATAATAATTATAAATTATAAATACTTAAAAATTATATTAAAAACTAACTTATAAAATTTTTTTAATTATTTAACTTTTTATTAGGGTATAGTACCCTATTTATATAAAATATATATATATATATATATATTAACTATTAACTATTTAACTAAGTTACTATTAAAAATTAATACCTGCTACCTTTTATTTAAAAAATCTAAAATAAATTTAAAAAAGTAAAGTAATTTATAAAACTTAATATTATTAGTATATACTACTAGCTTAATATAATAAAAAAAATAGAAAATAGTATTTAGATCTAACTTTAAACTTTATAAATACCTAGTAATATTATTTAGGGTTATTAATATACTAGTAAGCTTTTAAAGGTTTATTAACTAAGGGCTTAATAAGTACCTATATAACTATATAGTTATCTATATTAATAATATTTTAATTTTTATAAGCATGCTTAAGAAGCTAGTATAATAAATAAAAAAAATCTTATAATAACTAATTAAGTTAAAGCTAAAGTATAAACTTAAAAAATATAAGTTTTATACTTAAGAAACCAAGTTTTTAGTGTATTAAATAATAAAAAATAATTTATAACTTAAAATTTTTAAAATAAAGGCTATTAGGGAATAGCTAGAGCTAAAAATATTAAAAATATATAATAATTTAATAAAGTTATTAACTATTATAAGTAGTATATTAATTAATTTATATTTTAAATAAGTCCTTTATATAAGTTACTTAGAAAAAATAAACTATTTAAATAAATAAAAAAATGCTAAAAACCGTTTAATAAAATAAAAAAAGCTATAATATTTATACTAATTATAGTATAATTGATTTATTGATTGATTGATTGATGGGTTACCCTGTTCTAAGCCCTCCGCGGGCTCCTTTAGGGGCGTAGCGGCCATAGGGGCCATTATTGCAAGTCTTGGCATACAGAAGTGTGGTGGATAGTTAAAAACTTTTAGAAAAACTATAACTAATAGATATATAAAACCCTTGTAAAACCATAACTATATAGCCAGCCTGTAGAAACAACCCTTTACTATACCTATAACTAACTATAGATAGCACACGCTACTTATAGTATAGGGTGCCTATTCCTACTAGATAGCAGCTAACTACCCTATTACTCCAGGCTATATAATAACCTCTAGCAAGGTTATTTATTAGTAATCTAGGACTATAATAAGCTAGTTAGTAGCTTAGGTATTTTTATAAATTTAAGACTAATTAGGAAGGTAAGGTATAGTAGTAGAGTAGACTTATAGTCTTTAACCTCCTGGTTACTAATTAGGAAGCCTCTACTGTGTGTCTTTAGTATTAAACTACTATAGATATTGTTCTAAGCCCTGCGAGCTAATTAGTAGTAGTTAGGTTTAAGTCCTCCCCAGGGGTGCTAGCCCCTGGGCTAGTGCCTGTCTAGAGTTATAGAAGGCGGCCAGTGGCTAGTAGGAACTAAGCTAGTTAGTATATAGTTTTTAGGGTTAAAAGTACTATAGTAAGGTTATTTAGAAGCCCCTCTAGCCAAAACCTGGCCTAGAGCAAGTTATACTAGATATATATGTATATTATATAATAAGCTATCTCCAGCGTGGTCCTGCAGGGTGTTATGACACTGCCCGCACCTAACAGAGGGCGGCCACGCTAGGCAGAACCACCAGGTCTTGACAGCCAATTAACCAGCCCGTGAACCCATATAACACTCCTATAAGTAACTATAATACTCTCTAGGAAACCTTAACTCCTGTAAATAACTAAGCCATGCCCTAAAGGGGTAAGGTTATATATATATACTATTAAGTATACTATTTAATAGTAGGGGAATAATAGGAGGTATAATAAGGGCTATTATTAGATATATTATTTATATACTATTTAATAGTAGGAGAATAGTAGGAAAGTAAAGGATATATAAGAATATTTATTACCTATTATATCTAGTTTTATTTTATTTTTTATAATTAATAAAGTTATTATTCCTAGAGTTACCTTTATTACTAGAGAAACTATTATAATATACTTTATTAATACTTAACTTTATAGGCTTTTTTATATATAAGGAAAACTAGCCTTTTTATTATTTTATTTTTATTTAATTTAATTATAACTAGTCTTTATACTAGTTAAATATTAAGTAATTATTTTTATAAGAACTAGGTAAGTTAGTCTAAGTTATTAGGGCTTAAGTTAAATATAATTTAAAAGTTAGAAAAAGTACTTAAAAAATTAAGGCCCTTTTATAATATATTAATTACTAGTTAGTATAAAATATTTTAAATTAACTTAAAATAAATAGTATAATATTTTAACCTACTTAGGTATAGTAAATTATATAACTTTAGTAAATTATTTAAACTATATAGTAATAGCTTACTAGCTAAACTAAAATTATTAATTAAATAATTAATAACTTAAACTAGTATAATATAATACTAGATACTAATATATTAAAAATACTTAGTTAACTTTAGGAGTAAATCCTTAAACTAGATAAATATTTTATTATAAAAATTATAAAGTTTAAAACTTTAAATCCCTTTAATAAAACTAGGACTAAGCTTAAGTATTAGCTTATATAAATAATTATATACCTTAATATTAATAAAAATAAGTTTATAAGGAAAATAATAAAATTCTTTTTATTTTTACTTATTTAACTAGTATAATATATAAATAATTTAAGCTATTTATAAGGTAGTTTTAGTTAAAACCTTTTAATAATTATATTAAAAATATTATTAAAATATTTAAAAGTTTTAGTGCTTTCTAGACCTAATTTAAATAGGTTTTTAAAAATAATAATATAACTAGAAATATAAAGTAATAGATTAACTACTTATATATATAAAATAATAATATAAATAAGTATATATTTTATTTTTAATAGCTAATATTCTATTTTTATTAGTTAAATAAGGCCTTTATATATTATTATAAAAAAGGATTACCTTATACTATTAAGGAAAAAATAGCTTTTATAAAAAGGCTTATAATACTTATAAAAATATATAATTTAATAACTAGAATTAGTAATTAATTTTAAAAGTTAAAGCTAGATTAAGGTTATTATTACCTAGTATATTATAATAATAGGCTATTATAGTTTTAAAATAACTAGTAAGGAGGCTATTATATAAATTCTAAATAATAATTCTAGTTATAAAGCTAAAAATATAGTAATTTTTATAAACTTTAACTAATAAAACTTAATATAACTTTTTTTAAGGTAAAAAAAAATTATTATTAATAAAAAAATCTATACTTTTACTATAGTAAATTAAGTTATTAAATAAATAATTATATAAAGTATAAAAAAAGTAACTAAAAACCTAGAAAAGGTTTTAAATAAAAATAATAACTTAGAATAATTAATAAACTAAAAACTATTAGTATTACTAGAAAAAATAGCTATTTATTAAATTATTATTTATAAAATAGGCTAAGCCTAAAAAAATAAATATAAATAAAAAATATAGTTTAATAAATAGCTATAAAATAAATTATTTTAAATATTATATAAAAAATATAATAGGTAAAAAAACTTATTAATATAATTATAAGGCTTATTAATAATAAAATTTAAATTATAAATATTAAAATAATATAATTTCTAGCTAGGATTATATAAAGTAACTTATTAAATTTAAAATTAATTAAAATAATCCCTAGAAGTATAAAAAATAAAAACTAGTATATTAATATAATAGGATAAAATACTAGTAACTAGAAAGGGGAAATACTATTATTATTATATATAATAGTAATAAATAAGCTTTTTACTACTTAACTTTAATCTAATAATATTTTATTATATTAAATTTTATTTTAAAATTAAAAAATTAAAAAAATAGGTAGGTTTTATAAAAATAAAGCTATTTAATATAAGCTAGTTTAAAAAAAAGTATATAATAAATTCCTAAGTATTAAATAGGATATTAACCCTTTTAATAAATAATATAAAATTTAAACCTAAGGAATTAAACCTAATACTAAGGTTTTTAGTAATAAATTTATAACCATAAAAAAAAAATTTTAAAAAAAAAGATTTTTAATAGTATTATATAAAAATATATAAAAAATATAGATCTAGAGACTTATTAATATATTATAAAAAAACCTAAACCTAATAATAATAAAAATAAGAAACTTATTTATATACTATTTATATATTAACCTATTATATTAGAATATTACTAATAGTAATTAGGGCTTATATAAATAATAGTATAATAAGTATAAACTAATTTATAGTACCTATTTATATAATAATTATAATTATTATAAAACCCTAAAAAATATATTAAAAAAAAAAAAGGAAAGTATTTATTATTAAAAATATAACTAAAAATAGTATAAATATTTATATACTAATTATATATACTACTAGTATAAATAAATTTTATAGGTAGCCTGGTATAATATAAAATATAAAAAGTATAAACCTTTTAAAATAATTATATAATATTTTCTAAAAAAGCTAAAAATTATTAATAATAACTAGCTATATTTATATAAATAAACTAGGTATTTATATTTTAGGTATTTAAAATATTTTAAATATAGTAATATATACTAGTTAGTATACTTTAATAATAATTATACTATTTATTATAATACTAAACTAGGAAATTATTTTCTAGTCTTATAATAAAATATATTTAAACTAAACTAGAAGCCTAAATACTTTATAATAATAAAATAAAAAAATATTTAAAACTATATATTATAGCTAATTAGTAACTAGTTTATATTATAATTAATTTTAGAGTAATAAAAAATTTTATAAACCTAAAATATATAAAATAACTAGGACTTTAAAAAGTTATTAAAAATAAACTAGAATTAATTAAAAAATTAAATAAAAAGGACCTAGGATTCTATTAGTTAATAATTAAAATAAAAAATATATTTTTAGTAATATAGAGAAGGAATATAAAGCTAAATTTTAATATATATTTTATAAGAAAATATAATATAATATTAAAGATTTTATAGCTTAAGGATTATAACCTAGATATTAATTAATTAAAAAAAATAATTATATAAAAAAATAGCCTAAAAAAATAGGTACTAGTTAGGGCTAGAGCCTTATAGCCTATTAAAAAATAATAGTATATTAAATAGCTAGTAAAAAGGCTAATTTTTAAAAATTTATAAGTAATTTTAAAAAAAAGTTTAGTTTTTAAAATTTTAATAATAATATTTAAATTATTTAAATAAATATAACTAATAAATATACCTATTTAGGCTATTAAAGTAATAAAAAAATATAATAAAATAATTAAAATTAGTAAGTCTAAGGACTTAGGTAATAAATATAAAAAATTTTAAATATTTATAATAAATAATAAACCTATTAAGCTAAAACTAACTATACCTAAAAAGTATAGTTTTTTTTAAAAAGTATTTTAAAAATTTAAAAGGCTAGAGTTACTACCTTATAGGCCCTATAATTATACTATTTTTATTTAAAAAAAAAAAAAAAAACCTTAAACTATAAATAAATAATCCTAATAAATAATTATAAATTATAAATACTTAAATAATATATTAAAAAATAATTTATAAAAAAAAATATTTAATTATTAATTTTTTTTTTAGGGCATGGTATCCTATTTATAAAAAAAAAATAAATAAATAAATATATATTAACTATTAACTATTTAATAAAATAATTATTAAAAATTAATACCTACTACCTTTAATCTAGAAAATTTAAAATAAATTTAAAGGGGTAAAATAATTTATAAAACTTAATATTACTAATATATACTACTAGCTAAGAATAATTAAAAAAAAAAAAAAATAATATTTAAATCTAAATTTAGGCTTTATAAATATTTAGTAATATTATTTAGGCTTATTAATATATTAATAAGCTTTTAGTAATTTATTAATTAAAGGCTTAATAAATATTTATATAACTATATAGTTATTTATATTAATAATATTTTAGTTTTTATAGGTATATTTAAAAAGCTAGTATAGTAAATTAAAAAAATTTTATAATAATTAATTAAATTAAAGCTAAAGTATAAACTTAAAAAATATAAGTTTTATATTTAAAAAACTAAATTTTTAAGGTATTAGATTATAAAAAATAGTTTATAATTTAAAAATTTTAAAATAAAGGTTATTAGGGAATAGCTAGAGCTAAAAAATATTAAAAATATATAATAATTTAATAATATAGTTAATTATTATAAATAATATATTAACTAGTTTATATTTTATATAATACCTTTATATAAACTACTTAAAAAAAAATTTTTAAATAGATAAATAGATAGTAGAAACCTTTTAATATAATAAAAAATATAATTATAACTATACTAATTATACTATAGTATAATCCTAAAAAACTAACTATATTTAAACTAAATATATTTAATTAAGCTATTAAAGCAAGAATAACTTAGCCTAAATTAAATAAAAAACTATTACTAGTAAGGTTTTAGTTAAAAAAACTTACTAAAGCTAAAGTTAATTATAATATTTATAATAAAAAACTACTAGCTATAATAGTAGTATTTAAATATTAAAAAATTTATTTATAAAAAATATAGTTTTTTATATTTATAAAATTAAATTATAAGAACCTAACCTATTTTATAATAATTAAAAAGTTAATAAAAAGGTAAGCTAGATAAGTAAAATTATTATTATAGTATAATTATAAAATAAAATATTATAAAAAAAATAAAAATAGCTAAGCTAATATATTTAGTTAAAGGCTAGATTATATAAAAAAAGTAAAAAAAACTAAACTAGTAATTTTAAAAATAAATAAAAATAAAATATTTAATAATAACCCTATAATTTTTATAGTAATAATTAAGATTTTAAAAACTATACTAGATTATATTAAAAAAGCTATAAAAAAAATAAGCTTATATAAAAAATTTTTAAAATAATATTAAATATTTTAAAAAAAAATAATATTTTTATTATAAAAGGACTTATTTATATACTACTAGTACTTATTATAAAAATAATTAAAAAGTATTATAATATACTAATTTATAGATACTATAGTATTAATAAAATATATAAAAAAATTAAATAAAACTACTTCTTTTCTAGTAAAAAAAAAATTAAAAAATATTTTAATAATTATAAAACTTATTTAAAAAATAAGCTATTTTAATATATATTTTATAAAAAACTTTAAAACCCTAAAGTTTTATAAAAGCTATAAAAATAAATTATAATTAATTTTATTAGATTATTACTTATAATAAATAAATAAAATATTTATTTAATAGTAATAATAAATAAACTAATAAAATATATTTACTTAGTACTAATAAAAATAATAATTATAACTAGGGGTATAATAAATACTTTTATAAATATAATTATAATAAACTATAAAGTTTTAAAATATATTATATTTAATAAAAACAAGCTTTTTATATTTAAATTTTAAAAATTAATTATTAATTAATTAGGAATTTAACTATAAATAATTATTATATATAAATTATAATTAAATAAATAAACTAAAAAAGTTAACTAAATAATTAAATAATACCTATAATATTATATAAACTATATATAAAATAACTAGGTAAACTAGCTATTAATAGTATAGTTTATTTATAATAATTTAATTTATAATATAATAGGAATAACTTTTTTTAAAGCTAACTATAGTTATTACCTAAATATTTATAGTAAACTAATTAACTATAAACCTATTATAAAAAAAGCTAATAGCTTTATTAAAAAATTTAAAAATATTTAAATATAATTTATTTAAAAACTTAAGTTTATTAATTTAAAAATAAAAATTTATTATAATAAGTACTAAACTAAACTATTAAAATTTAAAAAAAAAAGAAAAGTATTTTTACTTTATAAAAATATTAAAATAAAATAACTAAGTTAAAAACTAGACTATATTTATTTAGAACCTTTTAAAATTAAAAAAAAATTAGGACTAGTTAATTATTATTTAAAACTACTTAAATTAATAAAAAAAATATACTTAATATTTTATATTTTATTATTAAAACCTATACTAATAAATACTAAACTTACTAAAAATATTAAAATTAAAAGTAAAAAAAAATAAAAATATAAAGTTAAAAAAATCCTAAACTTAAAAAAAGTTAATAGTTAGGTATAGTACCTAGTTAAATAAAAGGGTTATAATACTTTAAAAAATATATAGGAACCTATTAAGAACCTAATAAATTACTTTTAAAAGGTCTAGGAGTATTACTAGGGACTTTTAAAATAAAAAAGTTAATATTTTACTAAAATAATAATAAAGAACTAATTATTTAAATTAAACTAGAACTATCTAATATTATAGCTAGCTAAGTAATTATAGCTTTATACTTATTAGCTAGGTATTTAAATTTAAGTTAATCCTTGGTAGTTAAAGGATCCTTCTTATCTAACTAATTTATTACTAATATATTATAATCTAATATTTTAATACTATACTTTTTAAGAAACTATTACTACTTAAATAAGTAAGTAACCTTTACTATTATCTTAGCCTGCTTAGCTAAGGCCTAAGCAAGTTCTTAATCTAACTTAATATAATTATAACTTAGATTAGTCTACTTTTTATTACTATAAAACTACTTTTTATACTTCTAATTATAATAGGTGTATAATATATAATTCTAACTTTTTAAATTTATAATACAAGGGATATTTTAAGTAAAGTAGGTACTATATAAATACTTAATAAGGGAACCTTTAGAAAAAATCTTATTAGCTTAATAATAATATTTTTTATAATAGTTTTATTTAGGAGGCATGGCAAGCTATTATAAAAAAATTAGAAAAGGAAAAAGGGACTTACTAGATTAATATAGGGGCCTATACTTTTTATACTTCTAAGAGTTAAAAGTAGAAAAAGAAGGGGATAGTATTATAATACTACCTGCACCTAATAAAGGGTGGCTATACCAGGCAGAATTACTAGGCCTTAATAACTAATTAACCAGCCTATAATAAAGGAATGCCTATAACTTATCTAGATACTTAGTAATTAAGGACTAAGCGCTAAACCTAATCTAGTATAATAATAAAGAATTATAGATATATATACCTCTATAGACTTAATTTCTTATTAAGAACCTAAAGAATCTATACTATATTCCTATAAATAGCCATGGTACTCCTAGGGAAGTAATAATCCCTATAAGTTACTACCCTGCGCCTGGGAATAAATAAGTTATATAAAATATACTATATAAAGTACTATAAGTAGTATACTAAATAGTATATATAGGTACTAAGAAAAGGACTATAAAAGGTATATAGGATAGTATACTAGTAAAGGATATATAAAAATATTTATTACCTACTATATTTAGTTTTACTTTATTTTTTATAATTAATAAAGTTATTATTTCTAGAGTTACCTTTACTACTAAAGAAACTATTATAATATACTTTATTAATATTTAATTTTACAGGCTTTATTATATATAATAAAGGCTAGCCTTTTTATTATTCTACCTTTACCTAACCTAACTATAACTAGTTTTTATACTAGTTAAATATTAAGCAATTATCCTTGCAAGGACCAGGTAAGTTAATCTAAGTTATTAGGGTTTAGGTCAAACATGGTTCAAAGGTTAGGAAGAGTACTTAAGAGGTTAAGGCCCTTCTGTAACACTAGAGGGATTAAACCTAATACTAAGGCCCTTAGTAGTAAGTTTATAACCCTAAAAAAAAACCTTTAAAAAAAAGATTTTTAATAGTATAGTATAAAAGCATGTTATAATAAATATAGGAATTCTAGTTTTATAAATTTATTAATATACTATAATAAAACCCAGGCCTAGTAATAACTAGAATAAAAAACTTATTTATATATTAACCTATTATATTAGAATATTACCTAGAGTAACTAGAGTTTATATAAATAATAATATAATAAATATAAACTAGTTTATAATACCTACTTATATAATAATTATAATTATTATAAAACCATAAGAGATATATTAAAAAAAAAAAGGAAAGTATTTACTATTAAAAATATAATTAAAAACAGTATAAATATTTATATACTAATTATATATATTATTAATATAAATAGATTTTATAGGTAATATATTATAATATAAAATATAAAAGCTATAAACCTTGGACTCCTCTTACCATGCTTTGTCTCCTGAATTGACCTTTGAATATTTGACTCCTCTTACCGCGCTTCGTCTCCTAAATCAACCTTTAAATATTTAACTCCTTTTACCACGCTTTATTTCCTAAATTAACCTTTAAATATTTAACTCCTCTTACCACGCTTTATTTTCTAAATTAACCTTTAAATATTTAACTCCTTTTACCACGCTTTATTTCCTAAATTAACCTTTAAATATTTAACTTCTTTTACTATACTTTATTTCCTAAATTAACTTTTAAATATTTAACTTTTTTTACCACACTTTATTTCCTAAATTAACTTTTAAATATTTAACTCCTTTTACCACACTTTATTTTTTAAATTAACCTTTAAATATTTAACTTCTTTTACCACGCTTTATTTCCTAAATTAACCTTTAAATATTTAACTCCTTTTACTATGCTTTATTTTTTAAATTAACTTTTAAATATTTAACTTTTTTTACCATGCTTTATTTCCTAAATTAACCTTTAAATATTTAACTCCTTTTACCATGCTTTATTTCCTAAATTAACCTTTAAATATTTAACTTCTTTTACTATACTTTATCTCCTAAATTAACTTTTAAATATTTAACTTTTTTTACTATACTTTATCTCCTAAATTAACCTTTAAGCTATCTTAATAATATACCACACCCCCTAAATAGCCTTATTTATCTATAGGCTGTGTAATAAGGCTATACCAGCCCCCTAAGAGCCGCGTGAAGGCCTTATAGCCCGCGCTGTACTAAAATAATACATGTATATATATATAAACTACCAAGCCTGCTATGCCCTAGCTGGCTCTAGCACTTACCTCCTGTATAACTACTACAAGCGCACTGCCCGTGGCTATATATAGTGCCTATAGTAGCTAATAGTATTATGCCTGGGCCCTGGTAGGCTGTATACTACCTAAGGGGGTTACTTAAAGCTTATATATATAGATAATATTAACCCATCCTAGGTAAAACCTCTATTTATTATATTCTAACTAACTACTATACTAATAATTCTAAAAGCTATCCTAAGAGCCCCCTAATTATTACTACTACTATGCCTAAACCTTAATAGCTATTAATACTAGATATTAATAACCTAGATATAGCTAAGTCCCTATACCTACTCTATAAGCACTACTAGAAGGTTATCTTCTATACTACTAAATACCCCTAAAAAAAAGTATCTACTAGCTATATCTAAGGGCTTACTAGTATTATAAATAATATATTTTTTATAATTTTTTAGGATAATTTAGTAACTTAATATAGTATAATCTAATAGCTTATAGTAGCTATTACTACTATATATAACTAGATTACTATAGTGGTAACTATAGTAGTATTTATACTATTTATATCCCTAGGAACCCAAGTATAGAACTAGTCTAGCCTTGCTATAGGGACCCTAGGTAATACTAGAGCCTTTATATAAACTAACTTACCCCTGGCAGCTATACCTAACTAGGATAACTAATAGGTTTAGTTTTAGTAGAAGGGCAAGCTACTATTCTAGGACTACTAGCCTATATTAGCCTAGAAAAAGGTATAGGAGGCTATTAATAAGATACTAGATAGTATAAAGGTTACTATAGTAAGCTATCTTCCTAATAAAGATATAGATATATTTATAGCTAGGTTTATAAATTATAAATACTTAGTATACTATACTAGTAAGTAGCTTCCTAGGCTCCCTAGGAACCTATAAATTATTAATTTCTAGTATACTATCCTTATTTATAGTATTTTAAAAGCCTGGTTCCCTATAAGCTATATAGATTCTAGTAATACTTAAGCTAAGCTTTAAAAGACTAGTATTATAATTATACCTAGGGTATAGGTTTTATATATAGGCTAGCTTACTAGGTAGTTAGCTAAAATAAAGGGATTACTAGTAATTAGCTACTACCAGCCTAGGGATACTAACTAGATAATTAAGGGCCCTGTATACCTCTATAATAAGCCTTTTTATATAAAAATATTCCTTATAGGGTGCCAGGCCACGTAGTACTATAAATACCTTTAATTTAAATATATTAAGTATAGCTATACCTCCCCCCCTTACTATTATTACTATACTAACCCCTATAATCCTAAGGATTACTCCCTTTAGGACTAGGAGAGGCTTTATAGGTATATAAACTACTATAGATTATATAAAGCCCTTATAAAAATATATTTAAAGTATATTACTATTAATAATACTACTAAGCTAGCCTAAAAAAGTAAGCTAAAGTTCTTTCCTATATTTAATACCCTAATACTATAGCCCTGGACTAAAGTAACAGGTATAGTAGCCCTGGCTAATAAGGATATACTAATAGTAGGGCCAAGTATACTAGACCTCGCGCCACCTTGTGCTATAGATATATTCTAATACTTATCTAGTATTCTACTATCTCTAGACCTTATTAATAAACTTAAACCTAGTAAATATAACCCTGATACTAGCCCTAAGCTAACTATTGATAGTAATATAGCACCCCTGTTACCAGCCCTGCTAGCCCTATTAACCCATACCTACTACTAGACCCTGCTACTAATACTAGGGGACTTGGCGCCCTAATACCTTATATAATAACCCCTTTAGGCTAACCTGGCTGCTAAATATATATTAAACTTCTAGTATTTAGTAGCCTAGAGCTTATTACTAGATATATTATTATAATTAAGCACCTTAAGCTAGTAATTAGGCCTCCCTACTAGCATGCCATGCCCCTAGAACTTAGGTATAGCCCCCTAGTAGCTATTAAAGCTAGCTACCATGCAAGCCCCTGCTAACCCTAGACTAATATTAAAGCTATCTACTATAAGGGTTAGGGAGCCAAGCCCTAAGCTACTAAGTAGCCTAGCTACTAAAATAGGTAGCCTACCCCTAAAATACTTAAGGCTAGTATACCTACTATAGCTAAAAATAGTAACCTCTAGTATTAATATAATAACTACTAGCTCTAGTAGTATAACTATCTCCTAGGCTATTTAGGAGCTATAGAGCTTAGCTCTAGTATTAGTAATCTAGAAATAGCCCTAGAAAAACTTTAGCTATCCCCTAGTAATTCTATACCTTAATATAGTATAGCCCTGCTAGAAATAACCCCTAGAGCTAGTAGACCCTAATACTATACTAATTAAATACTTAAAAGGTACTATACTACTACCTAAGTGCCTGTACTAGTACTTACCCCTATACTAATCTTTATACTAAATCTATAGTTACTATACCACGTGCCTAAAAAGGTAGGGGAATAGTAGGAGCTACTACCACAGGAATACTAGATACTTTAAATAGCCTAAAAAGGAGCTATAATAGTAAATAATACTACTATTAGGGACTATATAAACAGGCCCTAGGACCTAAATAGGCTATAGCCTCCTATAATAGCCTAGGTACTAGTAACCAAGAGCTAGATAGCTTAACCTAAGGGCCTTTAGCATGCTCTAGCCTAAGTAAACTACTAGAATATATAGAACTTATAGTCCTCTAGTATAATACCTAACTTTTATTAAATAATATACTAGCCCTATTATTTAGGGACAAGTAAATCCTTTAGTATACTATTTTAGTAATATAGGAACCCTAGGTTAACTCCTTTATTAATATATTTTACCTACTTACTAAGGCTAGGGACTATTTTAAGCTTCTTTAGCCTATTATAAAGGAGCTAGGGGGCCCCCATACCTATATATATATATAAAAAGGCCTCTAATAGCAGATGCTATATACTAATATATATATAAGCTTTATTACTATCTAGTCTACTAGCACTAAACTAGGTATACTATAATATATATATATATATAATATTTATAACCTGCCTACCTAGGCTGCTAACCCTGGTATTTAAAGCCTTTAAAGGGCCCTAGCTATAGTAAACCTATAATACCCATGTACTAAATACCTTATTATTAGTAACTTTAATATATATAACCCCCTATAAAGCGCCCTAAGATACTTATACCCTGGGAGTAATATAGCCTGGGCTAAAAACCTATACCTATTAATTAACTCCTGCCTACTAGCCCTAATTACCCTATACAGGCTAATTACCTAGCTATTTTTTACTAGGAAATAAAGGTAATAATAATAGTAGGATCCTGGACTAGAGCCTAAGACTACTAGAAATACTAATAAGCTTATTAATCCTAGGGGCAAAACTAAGTTAGGGTTAATAATTAACCTTTACTTTACTACCTAGGGCCTTTAGAACTATTTTAAGTATATTAATATCCCTAATATTTCTAGTAAATTAGATTACTACCCTATAAAGATTATACTTAGTATAACCCTTATACTAATAAAGCAGCTACTATATTATAACTAGGTAGCTATAAATATCCTAAAATTTTATACTAAGGTAAAAGCTAACCTCCCTGGTATTCTATAGTTTACTAAGGACCTAGCCACCCCTAGTACCCTGGATATAGCCTATAAGGTACTTATAGGAGTTATCTCTAGAGCTATTAATATAATAGTCCTATAGCTTTAGCCTATAGTAAGATCCTGCCTAGGTTTTACCCTAGTATATAAAGCCCTTTAAAAGGATACTAAAAGGGCCTATTATAAAATTACTAACTACTAGACCTGCTATTATATTCTAGTACTAAACTACCTAATAAATAACTATTAAATAAAGCTCTAGGCTAGCTACTACCTAATTAAATACCTTTACTAAAATACCTACTATAAATAGGTAATATAGGCTAGTAAAAATATATACTAGCTTTAGGGCCTGTCTTACTAGACTAAAACCCATGCCCTCTACTAGTCCTATACCCTACCCTTAACTATAAGGGATATAATAGCCTATACCCCCTATAATAAGGTAATCCTACTTACTAAAATATTCTTCCTAGTACTACTAGATATAAACCTTATAAATATCCAGGCCTACTAGTACAGGGAATAGCTTATAGCCCCTAAGGTTATAAAATAAAAGGTCCTTTAAAAAATTTACTATCCTAGGGTAGATAAAGCCCTAGACCTTAATAATATCCTAAATTATACCCTATAAGCTATTACTAATATAATTATTCCCTTACTAGTCTTTTTATTTAATAAATACCTCTAGATTAGCTACTACCTTATATATTTTAGGGAGGTATATACTATAGCTTTATAAAAACCTAGTAAGCTAGACTACTTAGTACTAAAAATATACTATTTAATAGCCCTTTTTAATATACTTAAAAAGGTATTAAAAGGGGTAATTACCTTTTACCTCTTTTATCTAGCTAAGTATTATAAATTACTACCTAAGAATTACTATAGTAGCTGCCAGGCCTGGGGTACTAATATAGCACTATATATAGTTATAGAAGTAATTATTAATATATAAAAGTAGAATCTTATAGTTAGTATACTATTCCTTAATATTTCTAGAGTATTTAATAATATATCCCACACCTAGCTTTTTTATAACCTTTATAAATACTAGATTCCTAAAAATATTATATAATAGGTTACTAGCTTTTTTAGAGACTGCTATACTATACTAATATTATTAAAATATAAGCTCCCCCAAGGGGTGGTATATACTAGTATTTTATAGGGCTTACTACTATCCCTAATATTATATTTATTTTATAATACTAACCTAATAGGGAATAAATAAGTTAGTATTAATAGCCTGGAGCCTAGGTATACTAGTAAACCCCCCTAATAACTAATTACCCTACTAAGCTTGCTAGCTAGTCTACTAACTAGCTTATTTTATATTAACTCTATAATATCTATCCTGTCCCCCTAGAATACTAAATATATAACTATATATTTATGCCTAGCTCTATAGCCTAATAAGGGTTAGTAAATATATATAAAGGGACTAGTAAATAATATAGGTAAAAATAGCCCTGGGGACTAACTAATATATTATAATAATAGAGACCTATAGCACCTTAGTAATAATAATAGCCCTAGAAAAGATATATAAGTTACTAGGCTTAGGTATATTAATAATATTATAATTATTATAGTAAGTAGTAGTGCTATTACTAACTACCAGGCCCTAAAGTAGGTTTACTTCTAGATATACCTACCCTAGGCTATAGCCTATACCTTAATATTTACCCTAGATAAGTTTACTCTAGTTTACCTATATAATCCCTAGTACTACTAACCTTATACTAGTAACCTAGGATATAATAACCTTAGCCTAGAGTTTTAGCTCCCTAGTATAGTAATTAAGCCTGGGAATATAGTAAAGCTCCTTAGGGTATATATTAACTAGCACCTTATATTTAGGCTATATCTAGATTATATAGACTAGTACTATAGTATAGGGCTCTAGGCCTTAGCCTTGCTAGGGGGCTTAGGCTAGGGACTTTTATTATATAATAAGCGCCTAATTTACCAGGCCTATATTATCCCCATGGCCCTATACATAGTATTAGTCTAGTATATCCCCTAAAAATAGGGGCAGATACTACTATATAATAAGCAGGTAGCCTAACTTATTAGTATCTAGTACTATACTAGCCATGCTATTATAGGCTGCTTTTATATTATAGCTAGTATAGTAGTTAATACTAAATTATTTCTTACCCTAATAAAGTATAGGCTACTACTAGCCTAGATAAAGGCCCTAACTAAACTAGTATCCTATAAAGCTTACTAAATTATTATATAGCCCTAGATTTACTACCCTAAGCTATATACCATGCTAGAGATAGTAAAAAAGGAACTAGTCCTTTACGTGGGTATATATACTAATAATTTTAAAACTTACCTACCATAGGTGGTGCCCCTATAATAGACCCTGCCCTTAGTAATTATCTATACTTTAAAACTAGAAGCTATTATAGACTATTAGCTCTAAAATATAATACTAGATATACTTTATATCTATACTAATAGCTCTAGTATTAATAGCTTTATAAAAGCTACTACTATAATACTAGAATCTCCCTAGGAGGTAATAGCCTTTATAAAAATAAATAATACTAATATAGTCCCTATAGCTAAGCTAGCTAGAATTATACTAGCCCTATAGCTTACCTAGTAGGACTACTAGCTTTATAGGATAGTAAATATTTATACTAATAACTAAGGGGCTCTCTAGGCTATAATAAACCCTAGATAGTCCTCTAGCTAGTACCTAGTTACTAAAATTATACACTTACTAGACTAGTACTAGGCTATAAACTAGAAAATATACTTTTTCTAGATCCTAGTATACTAAGGTATCCTAGGTAATAAGGCTGCTAATTAGGTAGCTAAACAGGCTACTAGCTAGTAATATAATAATACTTAGGGACCACAGGCCCTGTAGCTCCTGGGGGTAATACCCTATATATTATAGTCTATAGTAGAATAGGGGGCTAGAGTAGCCCTATAGGAATAATAAAAGGCTAAATAGTAAACCTCTTTAACTAGCACTACTTTTTAAAGGCTAGCCCTAACCCCTAGTAGGAAATAGCCCCTATTATATAGGGGCCTTATTACCCTAGAGTAGAGTATACTTATATAACTCTATACTAGGAAAATAGGCCTTAAGGCCTACCTTTATATAATTAAAAGGGCTAATTTAGAGTAGTACACGTGTTAAGTAGCCCCTAAAATAGTATACTATATAGTATATAACTATAAATAATAGTAGGCCCTCTAGTAGTAGCACTGGCTAGAGGGGCTACTAAAGGACCTAGATATAGTAATAACTAATACTAAAATAGCCTAACTACTAGCTATATTTCTTTTTAATATAGGCTAACTTCTATAGCTATAGTATATTAATAATACTGTCAGGGAACCATGCTAAAGGACATGAGACACTGTTAGCCAATAGATTAGTCGTGTAAGATTATGGTATGATGTGATGGCATGTCAGACTGGAATCTTAGGATGTTCTAACTGGTTATACCAAGGGTATAATACCAAGAAGCTGATAGAGCTATAGTCATGGCCATCCACGCCTAGGGCTATAAGGGCTAGGATAATAGTATATCTAGCAGAGCTCAGGGCTATAATAGATATAATAAATAGATAGTATTTAAAAATACTTATTATATATAATTAGTTTTAGCTACTATTTATTATTTTTGGAATCTAAGCTACCCTACCTTTTAGAAACCTATTTTATTTTATCTTGTGTTCTAAAATAGCTAACTTTACCCTATTTAATTATAAAATACCTTAAGACTACTAGTCCTAAGATAGATTAGTTAGACTTATTTAATAATAATAGACCCTTAGATTAAAAGGGATAGATTATATTTATTACTATAGGAGACTTTAAGGTAGAGAAAAGTATTATTTAATTAATAAATACCTAGAAGATTACCTAGCTTAAATAAATAATTAACTACCTTTTAAGCTAAACTTAGTAAATTAAAATATTTAAAAGGGTTAAAGTAAATAAGGCTAAGGTATTTAAAGGTAAGCACTTAACTTTTAAAAGCTATTTAATATTTATAAATATATATATTAAAATTAATAACTTAAGTAGAGTAAGCAAGCCTAATAAGGTTATATTTATAGGAACTTATCTTAAAGGATTAGTATTTATATAGTTTAAGCCCTATATACAGGACTATAATAAAAAAGTTAGTAATAAGTAAAAACTTTTAACCTAGAAAATCTTTAATAATTATAATAAATTTAAAACCTAGATTACTAAAGCCTTTAAAAACCTAAATATAAAATAAATTATAAAATTAAAAATTACTAACCTTTACTAAAAAAAGCTAAATATTAAAAAATATACTATTAAGTTTTATTAAATATTATTAAACCTATTATAAAAAGATAAGGCCCTTATATCTAGGTACTATACTAGACTTAGAAATAAAATAAAAAATACCCTTACTTTTATTAATAATTAACTAGATAATTTAAATAAGCTTATTAATACTACTTTATAAATTAAAAACTATTGGTATAAATAATAAATAGATTAGTAAAAATAGTAATAATAGTTTAGGAATAAAAATAAAAAGGTTAAATAAAATAAAAATAAAAATATAAAAATAAATACTACCTTTACTAAGAAAAAAAAAATAATAATAAAAATAAAAAATAAAAAAAGTTTACAGGGAAATATTATAATTATAAAAAAATTAAATATATTAAAAAAAATTATTAATTAAAGTATAAAAGTAATAGACTAGTTACCTATAACTTTTAAATTTATATTACTTATTTAATAATAAAACCTATAAATATAAATATATAGCTTATTAATATATATAAATATAGATCTAATATAACTAAAAAAATTTTAAAAAAGGAAATAATTTAGCTATTTAAGTAAGTAGGATTTATTAAAAAAAATACTATCCTAAAAGTAATATAGTATATAATAATTAAAGAATACCTTTATTAAATAAATAATAAACTAAAAAACCTTAAAATATAAATTAAAAAAAAATAGAAAAGAGCTAATAAGCTTAAAAAAATTATTATAAATATTAGACCTATAAAGCATAGTATATATAATAAATTAAAAAAGGATTTAATAATAATATTAAATAATAAAAAATTACTAAAAAATCCTTTTTATAAAAAATATAATAAAAAATAGTAAAAAAAAAAATATTTATAAAATAATAGGATAATAAAATTAGGGAACAAGTTCTAAAATACCTTAATAACTTAAATAAGTAATAAAATAAAAATAATTTACTATAAAATTTATAAAATATAAATATAAACCCTGCTTAAAGGAAGTATTAAAAATAATAAATTTTATAGTTACCTTCTAGTATAAATAATTTACTAAAAAAAATTAAAAAAAACTTAGTAAGATTATATTTATTTAAAGTATAAATAATATAAAAAATAAATATTTACTATATATATAGTATATAAAATAGTTAACAAGGAATTTATAAAAGAATATAAAAGAGTTTTATAGGAATAGGGAATAGCCTTATATAATAAAATTTTAGGTTATATATAAAATTACTTTTACTAATATTACCCTAAAAAAAGCTAGAAGCTATACTAAACTATTTACTAGATTAAATATTATAATAAAAACTATAAATAATATAAAAAAATAAAATATATATATAGTTAAAATTTATAGCTACTAAGGATACTTATTTTTATAAAATATAACTACCCTTTTAAAAAAAATAATTATAACTATATAAAAAAAAAAGTAGGATACCTAGTATATACTAGGCTAAGCTATTACTAATATAAAATAAAAAACTATATTTTTTACTAAAACAAGGATAAAGGATTTAAATTATAAAATTAAACTAATATTATATATAAATACTACTAGTAATATTAAAAGGAAGTTACTTTTTTTATAATAAAAAATAATATATTAATTATAATTATTATAAAGCTAGATAAAAACCTAGTAAAAATCTTATTAGATTCTAGGTACTTAAAATAGTTTATTAATAAAAAGTTTATTAAAAATAGCAAGATTTAAATAAAGCTAATAAAAAATAACTAGTAAATCTTTAAATTTAGGGGTAAGTTAATATACTTTAAACTAAAATTACTAACTAAAAATACTTAAATAAATACTAAAAACTATATAAAAAATATTATATTTAAAGTAGTCCCTATAATACTATTAAGGTTTTATAATATAGTACTAGAAATAATATAGCTTTATTAAAAAAATTTAAATATTAATTAAATAACTAGAATAATTAAAATTAATAGGCTATAGCTAGAAATAAAAAAAAAATACTAAGTAATTATAATTAAAATTATTAAAAAAGTATTAAAAAAAACTTAAAAAAAAGAAAAGTAATAGGTAATACTAAACCCTAAAAAAAAATATATATAATAAAATAAGTACTAGTAAAAAAATAGGAAGTAATAATAAGGCTAAAATAAAAATTATTAAAATAAAACTATAAAAAATTTATAAAAAAGAATTAAAAAAGATTTTTAAAAAATTACTTAGGGAATATTATAAATTTACTAAATTATTTATAAAAAAAGATTACTAACTACTATAATATAATATATAATATAAGGTATATATACTACTAGTTAAAGAAGTAATATTTAAATAATTATAATAATTTAAAAAATTATTAAAAGAGCTAAAAATTAAATAGGAGTTTACTAAGAAATTCTTAACTATAGGGTATATTAAGGAATTTAATATACTATATTTTTTATATACTATATATATACCTAAAAAAAATAAAAAAAAGTAAATAGTTATTAATTACTACTAGCTAAATAAAAAAATAATTAATAATATAAATTAGGCACTATATATAAAATAAAAATAGAATTTATTATAAAAAGTAAAAATAATTATAATTTTTAATATAAAATAGGGTTACTATAACCTACTTTTATAAAAAAAAAATAGGTATCTTATAGTATTTTTTATAAATATAAAATTATATTAATAAATAATTATACTTATAAGGCTAAAATAACTACTAGCTAAATTTACTAGGTATATAATATATATTTTAAAAAAGTTTTTTAATAAAATAATTACTATTTACTTTAATAATATAATTATATTTTTTAAAGAACCTAAGAAATATAGGGATTATATTTAAGAAATAATAATAAAAATAATAAAAGCTAAACTTATAATAAGTATTAAAAAAAATAAGTTTTAGGTTATTAAAGTAAAGTACCTAGGAATAGTTTTTATATAAAAAAAATAAAAAATACTAAAAAAAAAGGTTAATACTATCTTTAACTAGCTAATACTAATTAAAAAAATAGGAGTTAAAAAATTCTTAGGAATCTTTAAATATATTAAAAAGTATTTTTATTAATATATAAAGATTATATTACTACTAATAAAGCTATTTTAGAATAACAAGCTATTTATTTAAGGGGATAAGTAGTAAAATATATTTATAAAAATTAAAAAAAATATTAAATAAGTACTAATACTAGTATTTTATAATCTAGAATTATAAAAGTATATAAAAATAAATATTTTAAAAAAAGTAATTAAAATAGTTTTTAAGTAAATAGGGCTAGATAAAAAATTATAATTTATTACCTTTTATTTATAATAAATAACCTAAGTAAAATAAAATTATAATACTTATAACTAAAAAGTATTAGTAATTATTAAAGGATTTAAAAAATAAAGGTACTATTTTAAAGGAGTAAAATATAAGGTTATTATATAAATAGACTATAAAAACCTAATATATTTTATAATAATAAAGGAGCTTAAGGGATAATAAGTATAATAAGCTTAGAAGCTTTTATAATATTAGTTTAAAATTAAGTATATTAATAAAAAAAATATAGCTATAAATATACTAAATAAAAAACTAGACTATATAATTAAAGTTAAAAACCTAGAAATAAACCTACTATATAAGAATAGGGAGGTCCTTAGGTTTAACCAGGATACTAAACTAGCTATTATTTATACTATTAATAATTATAAATTCCTAGAAAAACTAAAAAAAAAATAATTAAATAATAAAATATTATAATACTAGAATTATAGTATAATATATAAAAAGACTAATAATAAAATACTATTATAAAATAATATAATAATAGTACTAGAATTAATAATTAAAAAAATAATTACTATATACTATAACCTATAGATTAAAGAATACTATAAAATTAAAAAAATAATTAATAAGATCTAAAGAGCTTACTACTTTTTATAAATATACTAATAAATTTAAAATTATATTACTAAATATAATAAATATAACTAAAATAAACTATCTTAGCACTAGCTATATAGGAAAATATAAATACTATAAATACTAAATAAACTATAAAAAAGTATTATTATTAATTTTATATAGGGACTATTATTATTAAAAAACCTAATTATAAAAATTACTTATATAAATATAATTATTATTATATATAAACTTATAAAATATATAATTATTAAACTAATACTATAAAACCTTACTACTAAGTAGCTTATATTACTAATATTATAAAAAGTATTTAGTTAAATAGGATTACTATAGTAATTTATATTTAATAAAAATAAATTATTTATATTTAAATTTTAAAAGATAATTATAAAAGTATATAAAATAACTTAAAATATATTTATAGTATATTATTAGTAAATAAATAAATAAATAAAAAAAATAATATAGTTAGTTAAGTAATATTTTTAATACTACCTTAACTAAAACTAAAATAACTAGGTTAAGTTATTACTAATAATATAATTTATTATAAATAATATAAAAAATATAATAATAAAAATATTACCCTATTATACTAACCTAGAAAAAAACCTAATTATAAACTAGAAAAAATTACTAATTAATAAAAAATCTAATACTACTTTAATAATAGTTATAATACTTAATATACTATATAAATTAATTATATAAAATATTAGGTAGGTAAAAGAAAAAATAAAAAGTTATTATAATAAAAAGTATAAGGATATACTATAACTAAAAAAGGGAAAAAAAGTATATTTTTTATAAAAAATAATTAAAACTAGAAATTTTAATATTAAAAGTAAAAAATTAAGTAATAAACTTAATACTATAAAGTATAGACTATTTAGAATTAAAAAAAAGCTTTTAAATAATAACTATTATTTAAAATTACTAATAAAAATATAAGTTTACCTAATATTCTATATCTTACTACTAGAACTAACCTAAAACCTAGAAAATACTAAAAATATAGTAATTAATAAAAATAATAAGTATAAAATTAAAAAGATCTTAAACTAATAAATATAAAAGGGTTAGATTTAATACCTTATTAAATAAAAGGGCTATTTACTAGAAAATAATTTATAGGAACCTATTAGGCACTTAAACTACTATAAAAAAATCTAGAAATTTTAAAAAAATAGTTAAAATACTAGTTAGACTAAAAAAAAAGTATAAAAGCCTTAGTAACTTATATATTATTTAAGGAAAAGTATAAAGGACTATTAATATTTAATATAGTAGTTAACTAATTAGTCCCTAATACTTTTTTTTATTCTTACTTCTTTTTTTTAAGCCTTTTAAACTTTTTAATTTCCTTTATATTATAAATAATAAAGTTACTAGTATACTTTTAAAAAAGATTATCCTATTTTTAAAAATAATCTAGCTTAGTTATAGCTATAGCTATAGCTATATAAGCTTCCTATTTTTATTTATAAATTTTATTTTATATATTAACTAGTTATTACTATTTACTATCTAAGAATATTTATTAACCTTTAATATACTAATAACCTAAATATATATATTTACTATACTTATTTAATTTTAAATCTTTAGATTTAATATATAGTTTCCCTAGCTAACTATAATAAATATAAAAAGTAATTATTATAAATCTACTATTTATAAGATAATCTTTAAGCCTATTTTTATTAATATTAAACTTAAAAAATATTATAAAGTTAGTAAAAAGGTACTATAATAAAAAAAAATAATAATAGAATATACTTACTTAAAGGGCTTGCACTACTTATATCTTTAAAATAAAAACCTTAAAAAAGGGGGATTATTAGGGAACTATACTAAAAAACACAAGACACTATTAGCTAATAAATTAGTTATATAAAATTATAGTATAATATAATAGCATATTAAACTAGAATCTTAGGATATTCTAACTAGTTATACTAAGGGTATAATACTAAAAAGCTAATAGAGCTATAGTTATAGCTATCCATGCCTAGGGCTATAAAGGCTAGGATAATAGTATATTTAGTAGACCTCAGGGCTATAATAGATATAATAAATAAATAGTATTTAAGGATATTTATTATATATAATTAGTTTTAGCTACTATTTATTATTTTTAGAATCTAAGCTACCCTACCTTTTAGAAACCTATTTTATCCTATCTTATATCCTAAGATAGCCAACTTTACCCTATTTAATTATAGAATACCTTAAGACTACCAGTCCTAAGATGGATCGGTTGGACTTATCTGACAAATACTACTAACCCTAGAACTACTACTAGAGATAAAACTACTACTAAGCCCGTGTTAAGTAGCGCCCCTAATATATTAAAACCCCTAGGATAATACTACTAGGAACTAGTTTATAATAATAACTATAATAAAGTAAGGCTTTACTAAGAAGTAATTAGCAGGGTAAAAAAATAGTAGCTATACTTTTTACTATATTCCTGCTATAAATTAATCTAATATATAAAAACACCCAGGGCTATTAGTAAGCTATAGGGCCTGGCCCCCTAGGGGATACTTTAAGACTAGGCTAGTAGTATACTAGTAACCTGATCCTATAGGGGTAGGCACCCTATACTAACTAGTGCGCGCTTGGTTTAATTAAATATAAAAATATAGAACCCCAGGACTAGTTAGCAACACAAGGAACTACTTATATAACTTTTTAACTATATATGGGTAAGGAGATAGTATAATTTAATATAAATTACTAAGGGGACAAGCAAGATAACTGGCTTAGGCCAGTGGTGGCAATAGATGGTAAAAATATATATATATATATCTACATTTTATATACATAGAACTCGGCCGCTAGGCCCCTGGAAGGTCTCCTTAAAGGAGATATATCAGGGTAACTCATCAATCAATCAATCAATCAATTAATCAATTAATCAAGCTATAAACCTTTTAAAGTAATTATATAATATTTCTTAAAAAAACTAAAAATTATTAATAATTACTAGCTATATTTATATAAATAAGTAAGGTATTTATATTTTAGGTACCTAAAACACCCTAAATATAGTAATATATACTAGTTAGTATACTTTAATAATAATTATATTATTTATTATAATACTAAATTAGGAAATTATTTCCTAGTACTATAATAAAATATACCTAAACTAAATTAAAAACCTAAGTACCTTATAATAATAAAATAAGGGAGGTATTTAAAACTATATATTAAAATTAATTAGTAGCTAGTTTTTATAATAATTAATTTTATAATAATAAAAAATTTTATAAACCTAGAATATATAAAATAACTAGAACTTTAAAAAATTATTAAAAAAAATTAAAACTAATTAAAGGGCTAAATAAAAAAGATCTTAAATCTTACAAGCTAATAATTAAAATAAAAAATATATTTCTAGTAATATAAAAAAGGGATATAAAGCTAAGTTTTAATATATACCCTATACAAAAATATAATATAGTATTAAAAATCCTATAGCTTAAAAATTATAACCTACTCTGGTTGACCCCGGTGATTTTGTTAGTACAGTGGGTCCTTCTAGGATTATAATCCTTTAAATTCTGCTAGTATTAAAATTAAAGCTATTCCTAAGCTAGCTAGCTAGTATTTTATATGGCCACCCTGTGCCTTTATTATAGCCTGGCATCTTACCTGCATGGATTTAATAAGGCCCTTTAGAAAGTCTTCAGGCACTGTATCCTATAAAGCCTGTATAACCTTTTATAGTAAATTATAAGATAGCTAGTAATTATTAGGATATTACTCCTAAATCTAGTTTTTTATCTAATTCTATACTATTTTAATTAGATTTAGGTCTAGCAAGAAGGCAGGCTATAAAATAGGATAGATCCCCTACTTACTAAGCTTATAAAGTATATTTTAACTAGCATGGCCTAGTGCACTATCTTATATAAGCTAAACTAGGCTATCTTATTACTAAAGTAAGTAAATATAGCTATTAATAATAGGCATAATCTACTTAAAATACTTTTTTAAATTAATATATCCCTATTCCTTCTCCTAAAAAAGGCATGGCCCTTTTAAAAAGGTATAAAAGGATCCCTAAAATATCTAGCCACGCTTTCTTAGAGGGGATATCTATAGATAGGTCTTATTAAGCTCTTTACCAGCCTTTTTTATTATATAGTATTATTTATAGAAGCCTAAGGTAACCCAAGTCTTATTAGACTAAAGGATTTAATTCCACTACTTAATTATCTAATTTATATATTTAAGGGCCCAAGTAAGATATACATGCTTATTCTTGTCTAATAAAGGTGGCTTCTAAAAAGCTTTATATTATAAATAGCCTTGTTTTTTAAGTACTTAAAAAAGGGCTATTATACTAACAGGAAGGTCTAGTTCTTAAATAACCTTAGAATAAGGCATGTATTAGGTCTATTTAAATAAAAATATAAATTTAATAATATTATTAATATCTTTATTAGATAGCTTGGGTCTCTGCCTATATACCTTTTTTAGGGTAGCTTAATAAGATTAGCATGTATATTAAACCTATTAATAGGTTATTTAAAGCTAAGAGGTAATTTATTAGTATATAAGCCTAGTATCTTATAGGGCTAGGACTTAAATTTAATTATTATATTAAAGATATATAAAATTTTACCTTATTTTAGGTACTTTAGAGGGCTTAGGTATAATAGGTATTATAAAAAAATATATAAAGGCTAAGAGGTTAATACTAGAGATCTTTAAAATTAAGCTATTTAAGAGGTTTTATTAGCTTTATACTAAACCTAATTAGAAAGGCAGTGCTTAAATAACTTTAACCGCTTTTAAGGATTCTGACCCACTATACTAACAAAATCACCGGGGTCAACCAGAGTAAATATTAATTAAAAAAAATAATTAAATAAAAAAATAGTTTAAAAAAACAGGTACTAGTTAGGGCTAGACCCTTATAGCCTACTAAAAATAATAATATACTAAATAACTAGTAAAAAGGTTAATTTTTAAGGACTTATAAATACCCTTAAAAAAAAGTCTAGTTTTTAATATTTTAGTAGTAATATTTAAATTATTTAAATAAATATAGGTAATAAATATACCTAGTTAGGTAACTAAAGTAACTAGGAAATATAGTAAAATAATTAAGGTTAGTAAGTCTAAGGACTTAAATAATAAATATAAAAAATTATAGGTACTTATAATAAATTAGAGTTGTTATGGGGCGGGTTAGGGCGGGTTTTTGACCTTAAGCAACCCACCCAGGCGGGTTTTAGGGTGGGTTACTATATTAATAACCCACCCATGGGATATTTAAAAACACTATAACCCACCCTAAATAACCCAAAAAACCCTAAAAGGACTAATTAGGCAATAATCTATATTAATATTTAAAATACTATTTTTATTATAGTATTTTATTACTAATTAGTATATATATATAATAGGATTACTATAATATCTAGTAATTTATTTCTTGGCAACCCAATAGGGTATGGAGTAACCCATGGGTTGCCTAATTAGGACCCAGAACCCACTAGGTTTTCTGGACCAGCAACCCACCCTAACCCAGGCCGGGTTGGGGCGGGTTGGGGCGGGGTTTCTGGGGTGGGTTAAACAACTCTATAATAAATAGTAAAACTACTAAGCTAGAACCTATTATACCTAAAAAGTATAGTTTTTATTAAAAAGTATTTTAAAAACTTAAAAGGCTAGAGTTACTACTTTATAGGCCCTATAACTATATTATTATTATCTAGGAGAAAAAGAAAAAAATATTAATATATAAATAAATAATCCCTATAAATAATTATAAATTATAAATACTTAAGGAATATATTAAAGACTAACTTATAAAAAAAATATTTAATTATTTACTTTTTTATTAGGGCATGGTATCCTATTTATATTAAAAAAAGGAAAAGAGAAATAAATATATATTAACTTTAAACCACTTAACTAAGTTACTATTAAAGATTAATACTTATTATTTTTTATCTAGGAAATTTAAAATAAACTTAAAAAAGTAAAGTAGTTTATAAAACTTAATATTACTAATATATACTACTAGCTTAGGATAGCTAAGGGAGAAGAATAAAAAATAATATTTAGATCTAAGTTTAGACTTTATAAATACCTAGTAATACTATTTAGGCTTATTAATATACTAGTAAGCTTTTAAAGGTTTATTAATTAAGCGCTTAATAAGTACCTATATAACTATATAGTTATTTATATTAATAATATCTTAGTTTTTATAGGCATGGTTGAGGAGCTAGTATAGTAAATAAAAAAAATCTTGTAATAATTAATTAAGTTAAAGCTAAAGTATAAACTTAAAATATAAGTTTATAACCTAAAAATTTTAAAGTAAAAGCTATTAGGCAATAGCTAGAACTAAAAAACTATTAAAAATATATAATAATTTAATAGTATAGTTAACTACTATAAGTAATATATTAATTAATTTATATTTTAAATAATCCCTTTATATAAGTTACTTAGGAAGGATAAGAAATTTAAATAAATAAAAAAATACTAGAAGCCTTTTAAAGGGATAAAAAAAGTTATTATATTTATACTAGTTATAGTATAGTATAATCCTAGAAAATTAACTATACTTAAACTAGATATATTTAACTAAGCTATTAAAGTATAAATAATATAGCCTAGACTAAATAAAAAACCTTAACCTATAGGGTTTTAGTTATAAAAGCTTACTAGGGCTAAGGTTAACTATAATATTTATAATAAAAAACTACTAGCTATAATAATAATATTTAAGTATTAAAAAGTTTATTTGTAAAAAATATAATTTCCTATACTTATAAAGTTAGACTATAAAAACCTAATTTATTTTATAATAATTAAAAAGTTAATAAAAAGGCAGGCTAGATAAATAGAATTACTATTATAGTATAATTATAAAATAAAATATTATAAAAATAATAAAAATAGCTAAGCTAATTGTTATAACACTGCCCGCACCTAACAGAGGGCGGCCACGCCAGGCAGAACCACCGGGTCTTGACAACCAATCAATCAGCCTGTAATAAAAGAATGCCTATAACTTGTCTAGATACTTAGTAATTAAGGACTAAGTGCTAAACCTAATCTAGTATAATAATAGAGAATTATAAATATATATACTTTTATAGACTTAATTTCTTATTAAAATCCCTATAAGTTACTACCCTGTGCCTGGGAATAGATAGGTTATATAAAATATACTATATAGAGTACTATAAATAGTATACTAAATAGTATATATAGGTACTAAAAAAAGGACTATAAAAAGTATATAGGATAGTATACTAGTAAAGGATATATAAGGATATTTATTACCTACTATATCTAGTTCTACTTTATTTTTTATAATTAATATAAGTTATTATTTTAGAGTTACCTTTACTACTAAAGAAACTATTATAATATACTTTATTAATACTTAACTTTATAGGCTTTATTATATATAGTAAAGGCTAGCCTTTTTATTATTTTACTTTTACCTAATTTAATTATAACTAGTCTTTATATTAATTAAATATTAAGTAATTATTCTTACAAGGACTAGGTAAGTTAATCTAAATTATTAGGGTTTAAATTAAATATAGTTTAAAGGTTAGGAAAAGTACTTAAGAGGTTAAGGCCCTTTTATAATATATTAATTACTAGTTAGTATAAAGTATCTTAGATTAACTTAAAATAATAATATAATATCTTAAGCTAGCCAAGCCTAGTAAATAGTATAAATATAGTAATATACCTAGTATATAAAATAGTAGGTTAGGGAGTAAAAAGTATTTATTAATAGGCTTAATAATACTATTAACTAGTTAATTACTAAAGTAAAAAGGTATAATATAATACTAGATACTAATACTTTAGGGATACTTAGTTAGCTTTAAAAGTAGATCCTTAAATTAAATAAATAACTTATTATAAAAACTATAAAATTTAAAACCCTAGATCCTTTTAATAGGACTAGGTTTAAGCTTAGGTATTAGCTTATATAAATAATTATATACCTTAATATTAATAAAAATAAGTTTATAAAAAAAAGTAATAAAGTTTTTTTTACCTTTACTTATTTAACTAGTATAGTATATAAATAGTTT
>JAPDEI010000102.1:0-42568 GCA_027569055.1 Aspergillus baeticus | reverse complement strand
TATTATATAAGCAGGTACTATAAATTAGTTTATATTTATTATATTATTATTTATATAAACCCTAGTTACTATAGGTAATATTCTAATATAATAGGTTAATATATAAATAATATATAAGTAAGTTCCTAGTTTTAGCTATTACTAGGTCTAGGTTTTATTATAGTATATTAATAAATTTATAAAACTAGAATTTTTATATATATTATAGCATGTTTTTATACTATACTATTAAAAGTTTTTTTTAGGGGTTTTTTTTTAGGGTTATAAACTTATTACTAAGGACCTTAATATTAGGTCTAAGTTTTCTAGTTTAAGTTTTATATTATTTATTAAAAGGGTTAATATCTTACTTAATACTTAGGAATTTACTATATTTTTTTTTTAAACTAGCTTATATTAAATAGCTTTATTTTTATAAAATTTATTTATTTTTTTAGTTTTTTAGTCTTAAAATAAGTTTTTATATAATAAAATATTATTAAACTAAAGTTAAGTAATAAAAAACTTATTTAATATTACTATATATAATAATAGTAATATATTTCCCTTAGGGTTACTAGTAATTTACCTTGTTATACTAATATATTAGTTTTTACTTTCTATACTCCCTAGGGTTATTTTAATTAATTCTAAACTTAGTAAGTTACTTTATATAATCCTAGCTAGGAATTATATTACTTTATTACTTATTACTTAAATCTTATTATTAATAAGTGTAGTAATTATATAGATAAGTTCCTTTGCCTATTATACCCCTTATATAATATTTAAAGTTTTATATATTATTATAGCTATATATTAAACTATATTTTTTATTTATATTTATTCCTTTAGGCCTAGCCTATTTTATAAATAGTAACTTAGTAAGTAGTTATTTTCCCTAGTAATACTAATAGTTTTTAGTTTATTAATAGCCCTAAGTTATTATTCTTATTTAAAACCTTTTTTAGGTTTTTAATTACCTTTTTTATACTTTATATAGTTATTTATTTAATAACTTAATTTATTATAATAAAAATATAGATTCTTCTATTAATAATACTTTTTTTTTACCTTAAAAAAAGTTATATTAACCTTTATTAGTTAAGATTTATAAAGGTTATTATACCCTTAGTTTTATAGCTAGAATTACTATCTAGAATTTATATAATAACCTTTTTATTAATTATTTAAAAACTATAATAGCCTATTATTATAACATGCTAGATAGTAGTAACCTTAGTCTAGTTTTAACTTTTAAAGTTAGTTATTAATCCTAGTAGCTAAATTATATATTTTTATAAGTATTATTAGTTTTTTTATAAAAGCTATTTTTTATTTAATAATATAAGGTAATTTTTTTTATAATAATATATAAAGGCCTTATTTAACTAGTAAAGATAAAATATTAGCTATTAAAAATAAAATATATATCTATTTATATTATTATTTTTAGTATATAAATAGTTAATTTATTACTTTATATTTCTAGTTATATTAATATTTTTAAAAACTTATTTAAGTTAGGTCTAGAAACCACTAAAACTTTTAAATATTTTAATAATATTTTTAGTATAGTTATTAAAAGGTTCTAACTAAAATTCCTTTATAAATATTTTAAATTATTTATATACTATACTAGTTAAATAAATAAAAATAAAAAAAACTTTATTACTTTTTTTTATAAACTTATTTTTATTAACTTTAAAATATATAACTATTTATATAAGCTAATACCTAAGCTTAGTTCTAGTCCTATTAAAAAAATCTAGGATCTTAAGCTTTATAGTTTTTATAATAAGGTATTTATCTAGTCTAAGAATTTACTACTAAAATTACCTAAATATCCCTAAAGTATTAGTATCTAGTATTATATTATACCTTTTTATATTAGTAGTTAACTAGTTAATAATATTAGTAAGCCTATTAATAAGCACTTCTTACTTTTAAAGCTACTATTTTATATAAAAAATATACTATTATATTTATACTATTTACTAGGCTTAGTTATTTTAAAATATTATATTATTTAAAGTTAATTTAAGATACTTTATACTAACTAGTAATTAATATATTATAAAAAGGCCTTAATCTTTTAAGTATTTTTCCTAACCTTTAAACTATATTTAATTTAAACCCTAATAACTTAGATTAACTTACCTAGTCTTTATAAGGATATTATTTAATATTTAACTAGTATAAAAACTAGTTATAGTTAGGTTAGGTAAAAATAGAAAAATAAAAAGGCTAGTTTTTATTATATATAGAAAAGCCTATAAAGTTAAGTATTAATAAAGTATATTATAATAGTTTTTTTAGTAGTAAAGGTAACTTTAAAATAATAACTTATATTAATTATAAAAAATAAAGTAAAACTAAATATAGTAAGTAGGTAATAAATATTTTTATATATCCTTTACTAGTATATTATCCTGTATACTATTAGTATAGTCCTTTCCTTAGTACCCTTATATCCTTGTATATTATTTAATATACTATACCTATAGTACTCTACATGGTATATTATATATAACCTATTAGGCATCCCGCCCAGGGGTCGGGTTTTTATAGGGCCACCTTGTTTCTTCCCCTGCCTTAGGTCTGCTTCTGCTGTTATATACTGCCCTGGGTAGGTTCATAATAATACTTTAAAAAAAAGTATTTTTTATAATAAAAAAATTTATTTATATATTACTAGTACTTATTATAAAATTTATTAAAAAAATACTATAATATACTAGTATATAGGTATTATAGTATTAATAAAATATATAAAAAAAAATTAATAAAACTACTTTTTTCCTAGTATAAAAAAAATTAAAAAATATTTTAATAATTATAAAACCTATTTAAGGACTAAACTAGCTTAATATATACCTTATAAAAAGCTTTAAAATCCTAAAATACTATAAAAATTATAAAAATAAATTATAGTTAATTTTATTAGACTATTATTTATAATAAATAGGTAAAATAATTACTTAGTAATAATTATAAATAAACTAATAAAATAAATTTAGTTAATATTTATAAAAATAATAATTATAGCTAGGGATATAGTAAATATTTTTATAAATATAAATATAATAAAGTATAGGATCTAAAATATATTGTATTTAATAAAAATAAACTTTTTTTATTTAAGTTTTAGAAATTAGTTACTAATAAACTAGGGATTTAATTATAAATAATTATTATATATAAACTAAAAGGGTTAATTAAATAATTAAATAATATTTATTATACACTATATATAAAATAACTGGATAAACTAGCTATTAATAATATAATTTATTTATAATAATTTAATTTATAGTATAATAAAAATAATACTTTTTAAATCTAATTATAATTATTACTTAAGTATTTATAGTAAACTAATAAACTATAAACCTATTATAAAAAAAAGCTAATAACTTTATTAAAAAACTTAAAAAATATTTAAATATAACTTACCTAAGAACATAAGTTTATTAACTTAAAAAAATAAAAATTTATTAGAATAAATACTTAATTAAGCTACTAAAATTAAAAAAAAAAAAGAAATATATTTTTATTTTATAAAAATATTAAAATAAAAAACACTAAGTTAGAAACTAGACTATATTTATTTAAAATCTTTTAAAATTAAAAAAAATTAGAACTAGTTAATTATTATTTAAAATTATTTAAATTAGTAAAAAAATATATTTAATATTTAATATTTTATTATTAAAACCTATATTAATAAATACTAAACTTACTAAAAATATTAAAAATAAAAATAAAATACAAAAGTATAAAGCTAAAAAAAATTAATAGTTAGGTATAATACCTAGTTAAATAAAAGGGATATAATACCTTAAAAAATATATAGTAACCTATTAAAAAACTAATTATTTAAATTAGATTAGAATTATTTATTATTATAACTAGCTAAGTAATTATAGCTTTATACTTATTAGCTAGGTACTTAAGCTTAATGTAATGTTTAGTAATTAAAAGATCCTTTTTATTTAACTAATTTATTACTAATATATTATAATCTAATATTTAATACTATACTTTTTAAGGAACTCCTACTATTTAAATAATTAAATAACCTTTATTATTATATAAGCCTGCTTTACTAAAGCCTAAGCAAGCTTCTAATTTAATTTAATATAATTATAACTTAGATTATTTTACTTTTTATTACTATAAAATTATTTTTTATACTTTTAACTATAACAAGTATATAATATATAATTTTAACTTTTTAAATCTATAATATAACAAATATTATAGGTAAAATAGTAACTACAGCACTGCTTAACAAGGGATCCCTTAAAATAATTTTATTAGCCTAATTATAATACTTCTAGTAGTAATTTTACTTTAAAGGTATAATAAACCATAATAAAAAAAATTAAAAAATAAAAGGGACTTACTATAAAAATATAGGAACTTATACTATTTATACTTTTAAAATAAAAGCTAAAAAAGGGGGGGATAATATTATAAGCCTACCTAAGGTAGTATATAATAATAAAAATAGGCCTAAGGTAAAGAATAAAATAAGGTAACCCTATAAGAACCTAACCCCTGGACAAGACACCTAATAGGTTATATATAATATACTATATAAAGTACTATAAATAGTATACTAGATAGTATACAAGGAAGTAAGAGTACTAGAGAAAGGATTATAAATAGTATATAAAATAGTATACTAGTAAAAGGATATATAAGAATATTTATTATATACTATACCTAGTTTTACTTTATTTTTTATAATTAATATAAGTTATTATTTTAGAGTTACCTTTACTAGTAAAAAAACTATTATAATATACTTTATTAATACTTAACTCTATAGGCTTCTCTATATATAGTAAAAACTAGCCTTTTTATTATTCTATTTTTACCTAATCTAACTATAACTAGTCTTTATACTAGTTAAATATTAAGTAATATCCTTACAAGGACTAGGTAAGTGTTATGACACTGCCCGCACCTAACGGAGGGCGGCCACGCCAGGCAGAACCACCGGGCATGAACAACCAATCAACCAGCCCGCGGTAAAAGAACATCCATAACTTGCCCAGGCACTTAGTAATCAGGGACTAAGCACTAAACCTAATCTACTATAATAATAAAGAATTATAGATATATACACCTTTACAGACTTAATTCCCTATTTAGAACCCTATAAACCTATATAACACTGCTATAAGCAACTATAATACTCCTAAGGAAATACTAACTCCTATAAATAACTAAGCCACACCCTAGAGAAGTAAAATTATATATAATTACTCTAGGAGTAACCCTGGGAAATATATATAAAGGTATATAATAAAAAGGATTATTATTAGATATACTTTATAGTATACCTTAAAAGGTATATAGTAAAATAAAAGTACAAGGAATATATAAAGATATTTATTACCTACTATATCTAGTTCTACTTTATTCTTTATAATTAATAAAGTTATTATTCCTAGAGTTACTTTTACTACCAGAGAAACTATTATAATATACTTTATTAATATTTAACTCTATAGGCTTCTCTATATATAGTAAAGACTAGCCTTTTATTATTTTATTTTTACCTAACCTAACTATAACTAGTTTTTATACTAGTTAGATATTAAGTAATATCCTTACAAGGACTAGGTAAGTTAATCTAAACTATTAGGGTTTAGGTTAATATAGTTTAAGGGTTAGGAAAAGTACTTAAGAGGTTAAGGCCCTTTTATAATATATTAATTACTAGTTAGTATAATGTATCTTAAATTAATTTAAAATAATATTATAATATTTTAACCTACTTAAGCCTAGTAAATAATATAACTTTAATAAGTTATCTAGACTATATAGTAGTAGCTTACTAGTTAGACTAAAGTTATTAACTAAATAATTAATAACTTAAACTAGTATAATATAATACTAGATACTAATATATTAGGAATGCTTAGATAACTTTAAAAGTAGATCCTTAGACTAGATAGATACCTTATTATAAAAATTATAAAGCTTAAGACCCTAGATTCTTTTAATAGGACTTGGTCCAAGCTTAGGTATTAGCTTATATAAATAATTATATACCTTAAAGTTAATAAAAATAAGTTTATAAAAAAAAGTAATAAAGTTTTTTTTATCTTTATTTATTTAACTAGTATAGTATATAAATAGTTTAAGCTATTTATAAGGGAGTTTTAGATAGAACCTTTTAATAATTATACTAAAAATATTATTAAAATATTTAGAAGCTTTAATACTTTCCAGGCTTAACTTAAATAGGTTTTTAAAAATATTAATATAACTAAGAATATAAAGTAATAGATTAACTACTTATATATATAAATAATAATATAAATAGGTATATATTTTATTTTTAATAGCTAATATCCTATTTCTATTAGTTAAATAAGGCCTTTATATATTATTATAAAAAAGGACTACCTTATACTATTAAAAAAATAGCTTTTATAAAAAGGCCTATAATACTTATAAAGATATATAATTTAATAACTAAGATTAGTAACTAACTTTAAAAATTAAAGCTAGATTAAGGTTACTATTACCTAGTATATTATAATAATAGGCTATTATATAAATTCTAGATAGTAATTCTAGCTATAGAACTAAGGATATAATAATCCTTATAAACTTTAATTAATAGAACTTAATATAACTTTTTCTAAGGTAGAGAAGGATTACTACTACTAAAAGAATCTATACTTTTACTATAGCAAGTTAGGTTATTAAATAAATAATTATATAAAGTATAAAAAAAGTAGCTAAAAACCTAGAAAAGGTTCTAGATAAAAATAATAACTTAAAGCTATTAATAAACTAAAAATAATTAGTATTACTAGGGAAAATAGCTATTTACTAGGTTATTACCTATAAAATAGGCTAAGCCTAGGGGAGTAAATATAAATAAAAAATATAGTTTAATAAATAGCTATAATATATATTACTTTAGATATTATATAGGAAGTGTAATAGGTAAAAAAACTTATTAATATAATTATAAGGCTTATTAATAATAAGATTTAAACTATAAATAATAAAGTAATATAATTTCTAGCTAGAATTATATAAAATAACTTACTAAGTTTAAAATTAATTAGGATAACCCCTGGGAGTATAAAAAAATAAAAACTAATATATTAGTATAATAAGGCAGATTACTAGTAACCCTAAGGGGAATATACTACTACTATTATATATAATAGTATTAAATAAGCTTTTTATTACTTAATTCTAGTTTAATAATATTTTATTATATTAAACCTTATTCTAAGACTAAAAGAGTAGGAGAATAAATAAGTTTTATAAAAATAAAGCTATTTACTATTAGCTAGTTTAAAAAAAAAGTATATAATAAATTACTAAGTATTAAATAGGATATTAACCCTTTTAATAAATAATATAAAACTTAAACCTAAAAAATTAGACTTAATACTAAGGCCCTTAGTAATAAGTTTATAACCCTAGAAAAAAACCCTTAAAAAAAAGGCTTTTAATAATATTATATAAAAATATATAAAAAATATAGATCTAGAAATTTATTAATATATTATAAAAAAACCTAAACCTTATAATAGTAAAAATAAAAAACCTATTTATATACTATTTATATATTAACCTATTATATTAGAATATTATTAATAGTAATTAGGGCTTATATAAATAATAATATAATAGGTATAAACTAATCTATAGTACCTGCTTATATAATAACTATAATTATTATAAAACCCTAAGAGATATATTAAAAAGAAGAAAAAAGGGAAGTATTTATTATTAAGGATATAACTAAAAATAGTATAAATACTTATATATTAATTATATATATTACTATTATAAATAAGTCTCTTAGGTAGCCTACTATAATATAAAATATAAAAAGTATAAACCTTTTAAAATAATTATATAGTATTTCTTAAAAAAGCTAAGAATTATTAATAGTAACTAATTATATTTATATAAATAAGCTAGGTATTTATATTTTAGGTATTTAAGGCACCCTAAATATAGTAATATATACTAATTAGTATACTTTAATAATAACTATATTACCTATTATAATATTAAACTAGGAAACTACTTCCTAGTCCTATAATAAAATATATTTAAACTAAACTAAAAGCCTAAGTACTGTCAGGGAACCATGCTAAAGGACACAAGATACTGTTAGCCAATAGATTAGTCGCGTAAGATTATGGTATGATATAATGGCATGTTAGACTGGAATCTTAGGATATTCTAATTAATTATACCAGGGGTATAATACTAAGGGACTAGTAGAGCTATAGTTATAGCTATCTATATTAAGGACTATAAGGGCTAGGATAATAGTATATCTAGTAAAGCCTTGGGCTATAATAAATATAATAAGTAAATAGTATTTAAGAATATTTATTATATATAATTAGTTTTAGCTACTATTTATTATTTTTAGAATTAAAGCTACCCTATTTTTTAGAAACTTACCTTATTCTATTTTATATCCTAAAATAGCTAACCTTGCCCTATTTAATTATAAAATATTTTAAAACTACTAGTCCTAAGATAGATTAGTTAGACTTATTTAATAATAATAGACCCTTAGATTAAAAAGGATAGACTATATTTATTACTATAAAAGACTTTAAGGTAAAAAAAAGTATTATTTAGTTAATAAATACCTAGAAAATTACCTAGCTTAAATAAATAATTAATTACCTTTTAAGCTAAACCTAGTAAATTAAAATATTTAAAAAAGTTAAAGTAAATAAGACTAAAGTATTTAAAAATAAATACTTAACTTTTAAAAACTACCTAATATTTATAAATATATATATTAAAATTAATAACTTAAATAAAATAAGTAAGCCTAATAAAGTTATATTTATAGGAACTTACCTTAAAGGATTAGTATTTATATAGTTTAAGCCCTATATATAAAATTATAATAAAAAAGTTAGTAATAAGTAGAAACTTATAATATAAAAAATTTTTAATAATTATAATAAGTTTAAAACTTAAATTACTAAAGCTTTTAAAAACCTAGATACTAAATAAATTATAAAATTAAAAATTATTAACCTTTACTAAAAAAAGCTAAATATTAAAAAATATACTACTAAGTTTTATTAAATATTATTAAACCTATTATAAAAAAATAAGGCCCTTATATTTAGGTACTATACTAGACTTAGAAATAAAATAAAAAATACCCTTATTTTTATTAATAACTTACTAAATAATTTAAATAAGCTTATTAATACTACTTTATAAATTAAAAACTACTAGTATAAATAATAAATAGATTAGTAAAAGTAGTAATAATAATTTAAAAATAAAAATAGAAAGGTTAAGCAAGATAAAAATAAAAATATAAAAATAAATACTACCTTTACTAAGAAAGGGAACGGTAATAATAAAAATAAAAAATAAAAAAAGTTTACAGGGAAATATTATAATTATAAAAAAATTAAATATATTAAAAAAAATTATTAATTAAAGTATAAAAGTAATAGGCTAGCTACCTATAATTTTTAAATTTATACTATTTATTTAATAATAAAGCCTATAAGTATAGACACATAGCTTATTAATATATATAAATATAAATCTAATATAATTAAAAAAATCCTAGAAAAAAAAAATAACTTAATTACTTAAATAAGTAAAATTTATTAAAAAAGGCACTATCCTAGAGGTAATATAATATATAATAATTAAAAAATACCTTTACTAAATAAATAATAAACTAAAAAACCTTAAAATATAAATTAAAAAAAAATAAAAAAGAGCTAATAAGCTTAAAAAAATTATTATAAATATTAAATTTATAAAGTATAGTATATATAATAAATTAAAAAAAAATTTAATAATAATATTAGATAATAAAAAATTACTAGAAAACCCTTTTTATAAAAAGTATAATAAAAAATACTAGAAAAAAAATTATTTATAAAATAATAAAATAATAAAATTAAAAAAAAATTTTATAATATTCTAATAACTTAAATTAGTAATAAAATAAAAATAATTTATTATAAAACTTATAAAATACTAATATAAACCCTATTTAAAAAAAGTATTAAAAATAATAAACCTTATAGTTACCTTCTAGTATAAATAATTTACTAAAAAAAATTAGGAAAAACTTAGTAAAACTATATTTACTTAAAATATAAATAATATAAAAAATAAATATTTATTATATATATAGTATATAGGATAGTTAATAAAAAATTTATAAAAGAATATAAAAAAGTTTTATAAAAATAAAAAATAGCCTTATATAATAAAATTTTAGGTTATATATAAAACTACTTTTACTAATATTACCTTAAAAAAAATTAAAAACTATACTAGACTATTTACTAGACTAAATATTATAATAAAAATTATAAGTAATATAAAAAAATAAAGTATATATATAATTAAAATTTATAACTACTAAAAATATTTACCCTTATAAAATATAACTATCCTTTTAAAAAAAATAATTATAATTATATAAAAAAAAAAATAAAATACCTAGTATATACTAGGCTAAGCTATTATTAATATAAAATAAAAAATTATATTTTTTACTAAGATAAGGATAAAAGATTTAAACTATAAAATTAAACTAATATTATATAAAAGTACTACTAATAATATTAAAAAAAAGTTACCCTTTTTATAATAAAAAATAATATATTAATTATAATTATTATAAAACTAAATAGGAACCTAGTAAGAGTCTTATTAAATTTTAAATATTTAAAATAATTTATTAATAAAAAATTTATTAAAAATAATAGAATGTAAATAAAGCTAATAAAAAATAATTAATAAATTTTTAAATTTAAAAATAAGTTAATTTACTTTAAACTAAAACTATTAACTAAAAATACTTAAATAAATATAAGAAATTATATAAAAAATATTATATTTAAAGTAGTCCCTATAATACTATTAGAGTTTTATAATATAATACTAGGGATAATATAGCTTTATTAAAAAAACCTAGATATTAATTAAATAGCTAGAATAGTTAGGATTAATAAACTATAACTAAAAATAAAATAAAAAATACTAAGTAATAATAATTAAAATTATTAAAAAAATATTAAAAAAAAAAAGTAATAAATAGTACTAAACCCTAAAAAAGGAATATATAATAAAATAAATACTAATAAAAAAGTAAAAAATAATAATAAGGCTAAAATAAAAATTATTAAAATAAAGCTATAAAAAATCTATAAAAAAAAACTAAAAAAGGTGCTAGAAAAGTTACTAAAAAAATATTATAAATTTATTAAATTATTTATAAAAAGGGATTACTAACTATTATAATATAATATATAATATAAGGTATATATACTACTAGTTAAAAAAGTAATACTTAAATAATTATAATAATTTAGAAAATTACTAAAAAAACTAAAAATTAAATAAAAATTTACTAAAGAATTCTTAATTATAAAATATATTAAAAAATTTAATATACTATATTTTTTATATACTATATATATACTAAAAAAAATAAAAAAAAATAAATAGTTATTAACTACTAATAGTTAAATAAAAAAACTATTAATAATATAAACTAAGTATTATATATAAAATAAAAATAAAATTTACTATAGGGAGTAAAAATAATTACTATTTTTAATATAAAATAGGGTTATTATAACCTACTTTTATAAAAAAAAAATAGGTATTTTATAATATTTTTTATAAATATAAAATTATATTAATAAATAATTATACTTATAAGGCTAAAATAGTTACTAGCTAAATTTACTAGGTATATAATATATATTTTAAAAAGGTTTTTTAATAAAATAGTTATTATTTACTTTAATAATATAATTATATTCTCTAAAAAACCTAAAAAGTATAGGAATTATATTTAAAAAGTAATAATAAAAATAATAAAAGCTAGACTTATAATAAATATTAAAAAAAATAAGTTTTAAATTATTAAAGTAAAATACCTAGGAATAATCTTTACTTAAAAAAAATAAAAAATACTAAAAAAAAAAATTAATACTATTTTTAGCTAGCTAATACTAACTAAAAAAATAAAAGTTAAAAAATTTTTAGAAATTTTTAAATATATTAGTAAGTATTTTTATTAATATATAAAAATAATATTATTACTAATAAAGCTACTCTAGAATAATAAATTATTTATATAAAAAAATAAATAGTAAAATATATTTAAAAAAATTAAAAAAAATATTAAATAAATATTAATTCTAGTATCCTATAATCTAGAGCTATAAAAATATATAAAAATAAATATTTTAAAAAAAGTAATTAGGATAGTTCTTAAGTAAATAAAACTAGATAAAAAATTATAATTTATTACCTTTTATTTATAATAAATAATTTAAATAAAATAAAACTATAATACCTATAATTAAGAAGTATTAGTAATTATAAAAAAATTTAAAAAATAAAGGTATTATTTTAAGGAAGTAAAGTATAAAGTTATTATATAAATAAACTATAAAAACCTAATATACTTTATAATAATAAAAGAGCTTAAAAAATAATAAGTATAATAAGCTTAAAAGCTTTTATAATATTATTTTAAAATTAAATATATTAATAAAAAAAATATTATTATTAATATACTAAGTAAAAGGCTAGATTATATAATTAAGGTTAAAAACCTAGAAGTAAACCTATTATATAAAAATAAAAAGGTCCTTAGGTTTAACTAAGATACTAAGCTAGCTATTACCTATATTATTAATAATTATAAATTTTTAAAAAAAACTAAAAAAAAAAAATTAAATAATAAAATATTATAATACTAGAACTATAGTATAATATATAAAAAAACTAATAATAAAATACTACTATAAAATAATATAATAATAGTATTAAAATTAATAGTTAAGGAAATAATTATTATATATTATAACCTATAAATTAAAAGGTATTATAAAATTAAAAAAATAATTAATAAAATTTAAAGGGTTTACTACTTTTTATAAATATACTAATAAATTTAAAATTATATTATTAAGTATAATAAATATAACTAAAATAAACTATTTTAATACTAGCTATATAGGAAAATATAAATATTATAAATATTAAATAAACTATAAAAAAGTATTACTATTAATTTTATATAGGGACTACTATTATTAAAAAACCTAATTATAAGGATTATTTATATTAATACTATTATTATTATATATAAACTTATAAAATATATAATTATTAAACTAGTACTATAAAGCCTTACTATTAAATAACTTATATTTTTAATATTATAAAAAGTATTTAGCTAGATAGGACTACTATAATATTTTATATTTAATAAAAATAAATTATTTATATTAAAATTTTAAAAAAAAATTATAAAAGTATATAAAATAACTTAAAATATATTTATAGTATATTATTTGTAAATAAATAAGTAAATAAAAAGAAAAATATAGTTAGTTAAATAATATTTATAATATTATTTTAATTAAAATTAAAATAATTAAGTTAAGCTATTATTAATAGTATAATTTACTATAAATAATATAAAAAATATAATAATAGGGATATTACCCTATTATACTAACCTAGAAAGAAACTTAATTATAAACTAAAAAAATTTACTAATTAATAAAAAATTTAATATTACTTTAATAATAGTTATAATATTTAATATACTATATAAATTAATTATATAAAATATTAAATAGGCAAAAAAAAATAAAAAATTATTATAATAAAAAGTATAAAAATATACTATAATTAAAAAAGGGAAAAAAAGTATACTTTTTATAAAAAATAATTAAAACTAGAAATTTTAATATTAAAAGTAAAAAATTAAGTAATAAACTTAATATTATAAAGTATAGACTATTTAAAATTAAAAAAAAGTTTTTAAATAATAACTACTATTTAAAACTACTAGTAAAAATATAAGTTTATTTAATATTTTATATTTTATTATTAAAACTAACCTAAAACTTAAAAAATACTAAAAATAAAATAACTAATAAAAATAATAAGTATAAAATTAAAAAAATCTTAGACTAATAAATATAAAAAAATTAGATTTAATACCTTATTAAATAAAAGGGTTACTTATTAAAAAATAATTTATAAAAACCTATTAGGCACCTAAGCTACTATAAAAAAATCTAGAAATTTTAAAAAAATAGTTAAAATACTAGTTAAACTAAAAAGGGAGTATAAAAGCCTTAATAGCTTATATATTATTTAAAAAAATATATAAAAGACTATTAATACTTAATATAATAGTTAACTAATTAACCCTTAATTTTTTTTTTTTTTTTACTTTTTCTTTTTAAGCCTTTTAAGCTTTTTAATTTTTTTTATATTATAAATAATAAAGTTACTAGTATATTTTTAAAAAAGGTTATCCTATTTTTAAAAATAATCTAGTTTAGCTATAGTTATAGCTATAATTATATAAGCTTTTTATTTTTATTTATAAATTTTATTTTATATATTAACTAGTTATTACTACTTACTATTTAAGAATATTTATTAACTTTTAATATATTAATAATTTAAATATATATATTTCTATACTTATTTAATTTTAAATCTTTAAAGTTAATATATAGTTTCCCTAGTTAACTATAATAAATATAAAAAGTAATTATTATAAATCTACTATTTATAAAATAATCTTTAAGCCTATTCTTGTTAATATTAGACTTAAAAAATATTATAAAGGTTAGTAAAAAGGTACTATAGTAAAAAAAAATAATAATAAAATATACTTACCTAAGCGGCCTGTACTACTTATATTTTTAAAATAAAAATTTTAAAAAAGGGGGATTATTAGGGAACTATACTAAAGGATATAAGATATTATTAGCTAATAAATTAGTTATATAAGATTATAGTATAATATAATAGTATATTAGACTAGAATCTTAGGATATTTTAACTAATTATACCAGGGGTATAATACTAAGGGACTAGTATAGCTATAATTATAGCTATCTATATTAAGGACTATAAGGGCTAGGATAATAGTATATCTAGGAAAGCCTTGGGCTATAATAGATATAATAAGTAAATAGTATTTAAGGATATTTATTATATATAATTAGTTTTAGCTACTATCTATTATTTTTAGAATTAAAGCTACCCTACCTTTTAGAAACTTACCTTATCCTATCTTATATCCTAAGATAGCCAACCTTGCCCTATTTAATCATAGAATACCTTAAGACTACCAGTCCTAAGATGGATTAGTTAGACTTATCTGACAAGTACCTTATAGTAATAAAATAAAAAAAGTATTTAAAACTATATATTATAGTTAATTAGTAACTAGTTTATACTATAATTAATTTTAAAGTAATAGGGAATTTTATAAACCTAGAATATATAAAATAACTAAAATTTTAAAAAGTTATTAAAAATAAACTAGAACTAATTAAAGGGCTAAATAAAAAAAATCTTAGATCCTATTAATTAATAATTAAAATAAAAAAATATATCCCTAGTAATATAAGGAAGAAATATAAAGCTAAGTTTTAATATATACTTTATAAGGAAATATAATATAGTATTAGGGATCCTATAGCTTAAGAATTATAACCTAGATATTAATTAAAAAAAAAATAATTATATAAAAAAATAGCTTAAATAAACAGGTACTAGAAAAGGCTAAAGCCTTATAGCCTATTAAAAAATAATAGTATACTAAGTAGCTAGTAGGGAGGCTAATTTTTAGAAACTTATAAGTAATTTTAAAAAAAAATTTAATTTCTAAAATCTTAGTAGTAATATCTAGACTATTTAAATAAGTATAGTTAATTAATATACTTAATTAGGCTACTAAAGTAATAAAAAAATATAATAAAATAATTAAAGTTAGCGAGTCTAAGGACTTAAATAATAAATATAAAAAGTTTTAGGTATTTATAGTAAATAATAAACCTATTAAACTAGAATTAATAATACCTAAAAAGTATAATCTTTTTTAAAAAGTATTCTAAAAGTTTAAAAGGCTAGAGTTACTATTTTACAGGCCCTATAACTATACTATTCCTATTTAAAAGGGAAAAAAAAAACCCTAAACTATAAATAAATAATTTTAATAAATAATTATAAATTATAAATACTTAAGTAATATATTAAAAAATAATTTATAAAAAAGAATATTTAATTATTAAACTCTCCCTTAGTACATGGTATTTTATTTATAAAAAAAAATAAATAAATATATATTAATTACTAATTACTTAATAAAGTAACTATTAAAAATTAATACCTGATATTTTTAATCTAGGAAATCTAAAATAAACTTAAAAAAGTAAAGTAATTTATAAAACTTAATATTATTAATATATACTACTAGCTAAGAATAACTAAAAAAAAAAATAGTATTTAGATCTAAATTTAAACTTTATAAATACCTAGTAATACTATTTAGGCTTATTAATATATTAATAAGCTTTTAATAATTTATTAACTAAGGGCTTAATAAGTACCTATATAACTATATAATTATTTATATTAATAATATTTTAATTTTTATAGGCATGCTTAAGGAGCTAGTATAGTAAATTAAAAAAATCTTATAGTAATTAATTAAGCTAAAGTTAAAATATAAGCTTAAAAAGTATAAATTTTATATCTAAAAAACTAAGTTTTTAGGGCACTAGATTATAAAAAATAGTTTATAACCTAAAAATTTTAAAATAAAAGTTATTAGGGAATAGCTAATACTAAAAAATATTAAAAATATATAGTAATTTAATAGTATAATTAACTATTATAAATAATATATTAACTAGTTTATATTTTATATAATATTTTTATATAAACTACTTAAAAAAAAATCTTTAAATAAATAAATAGATAGCAGAAGCCCTTTAATATAATAAAAAATATAATTATAATTATACTAATTATACTATAGTATAATCCTAGAAAACTAATAATATTTAAACTAGATATATTTAATTAAGCTATTAAAGTAAAAATAATATAGCCTAGATTAAATAGGAAACTATTACTAGTAAGGTTTTAGTTAAGAAAACTTACTAGAGCTAAGGAAAATTATAATATTTATAATAAAAAACTACTAGCTATAGTAGTAGTATTTAAATACTAAAAAGTTTATTTATAAAAAATATAGTTTTCTATACTTATAAAGTTTAATTATAAAAACCTAATTTACTTTATAATAACTAAAAAGCTAATAAAAAGGCAGGCTAGATAAATAAAATTATTATTATAATATAATTATAAAATAAAATATTATAAAAAAAAATAAAAATAGCTAAGCTAATATACTTAACTAAAAACTAGATTATATAAAAAAAGTAAAAAAAATTAAACTAGCTATTTTAAAAATAAATAAAAATAAAATATTTAATAATAACCTTATAATCCTTATAATAATAATTAAAATTTAAGGAACTATACTAGACTATATTAAAAAGGCTATAAAAAAATAGGCTTATATAAAAAATCCTTAAAATAATACTAAATACTTTAAAAAAAAATAGTATTTTTATAATAAAAGGACTTATTTATATACTACTAGTATTTATTATAAAAGTAATTAAAAAAATACTATAATATACTAATTTATAGGTACTATAGTATTAATAAAATATATAAAAAAATTAAATAAAATTACTTTTTTTCTAGTATAAAAAAAAAGGTTAAAAAATACCTTAATAACTATAAGACTTATTTAAGGAATAAGTTATTTTAATATATACCTTATAAAAAGCTTTAAAACCCTAAAGTTTTATAAAAGCTATAAAAATAGATTATAGTTAACTTTATTAAACTATTATTTATAATAAATAGGCAAGATAACTATCTAGTACAGTGGCATAACAAAAGTTTGAGTCCCCCCACTTTTGCTGAGCCAATAAGGTACCCAAGAATACATTTACTAAACTTGATATCGTAAGCGGTCTTCAGGGCGGTGACTCAAACTTTTGTCATGACACTATAGCAATAATAAATAAACTAATAAAATATATTTACTTCATACTAATAAAAATAATAATTATAGCTAGGGATATAATAAATACCTTTATAAATATAGTTATAATAAACTATAGAGTTTTAAAATATATTATATTTAATGAAAATAAACTTTTTATATTTAAGTTTTAAAAATTAATTACTAATTAATTAGGAATTTAGCTATAAATAATTACTATATATAAATTATAATTAAATAAATAAACGAAAAAAGTTAACTAGATAATTAAATAATACCTATAATACTATATAAACTATATATAAAATAACTAGGTAGACTAGCTACTAATAATATAATTTATTTATAATAATTTAATTTATAATATAATAAAAATAATACCTTTTAAAGCTAACTATAGCTATTACCTAAATATTTATAATAAACTAATTAACTATAAACCTATTATAAAAAAAGCTAATAGCTTTATTAAAAATCTTAAAAATATTTAAATATAATTTACCTAAAAATTTAAGTTTATTAATTTAAAAATAAAAATTTATTATAATAAGCACTAAACTAAGCTACTAAAATTTAAAAAGGGGGGGGAAAATATTTCTACTTTATAAAAATATTAAAATAAAAAAACTAAGTTAAAAACTAGACTATATTTATCTAGGGCCTTTTAAAATTAAAAAAAAAATTAGGACTAGTTAATTATTAATTAAAATTATTTAAATCAATAAAAAAAAATATACTTAATATTTTATATTTTATTATTAAAACCTATACTAATAAATACTAAATTTACTAAAAGTATTAAAATTAAAAATAAAAAAAAATAAAAGTATAAAGTTAAAAAGATTTTAAACTTAAAAAAAGTTAGTAATTAAGTATAGTACCTAGTTAAATAAAAAGGTTATAATATTTTAAAAAATATATAGGAACCTATTAAAAATCTAATAAATTACCTTCAAAAGGTCTAGGAGTACTACTAGGGACTTTTAAAATAAAAAAATTAATATTTTATTAAAATAATAATAAAAAACTAATTATTTAAGTTAAACTAGGATTATTTAATATTATAGCTAGCTAAGTAAGTATAGCTTTATACTTATTAGCTAGATACTTAAGTTTAAAATAATCCTTAGTAATTAAAAAATCCTTTTTATTCAAATATTTTATTACTATAATCTTTTAAAAAATACTTTTATTTTTAAAGGTAAGTAAATTTTATAAATAACTTAATAAATACCTTTTTAGCTATTTAAATTTTATAACTAATCTAGTTATACTTATAATTTAGGGCCTTTTATTTATTATTATTATAAAATTATTTTTTATACTTCTAATTATAACAAGTATATAATATATAATTCTTATTTTTTATATTTATAATAAGGAATCCCTTAGTTAAAATAAAAGGTATAAAAATTAGTAATAATAATACTATTTTAAATAATTTTTTAATACTAAAAAAAGCTAATTATTAACTTATTAATTAAGTATAGTAAGCTATTATAGGAAAAATTAAAAAAAAAGGGAAATTTATTAAAATAATATAAAAAATTATATTATTTATACTTCTAAAAGTTAAAAATAAAAAAAAAGGGAATAGTATTATAATACTACCTATACCTAATAAAGGGTAGCTATACTAGGTAAAACTACTAGGTATAAATAACTAATTAACTAGCCTATAGTAAAAAAATATTTATAACTTACCTAGGTACTTAGTAATTAGGGACTAAGTACTAAACCTAATTTACTATAATAATAAAAAATTATAAATATATATATTTTTATAAACTTAATTCTTTATTTAAAATCTTATAAACCTATATAATACTCCTATAAGTAACTATAATACTCCTAAAAAAACACTAACTTTTATAAATAACTAAGCTATACCCTAGAAAAGTAAAGTTATATATAACTACTTTAAAAGTAACCCTAGGAAGTATATATAAAGGTATATAGTAAAAAGGATTATTATTAAATATACTTTATAGTATACCTTAAAAGGTATATAGTAAAGTAAAAGTATAAGGAATATATAAAAATATTTATTACCTACTATATTTAGTTTTACTTTATTTTTTATAATTAATAAAGTTATTATTTCTAGAGTTACTTTTACTACTAGAGAAGCTATTATAATATACTTTATTAATACTTAACTTTATAGGCTTCTCTATATATAGTAAAAACTAGCCTTTTTATTATTCTACCTTTACCTAACCTAACTATAACTAGTCTTTATACTAGTTAAATATTAAGTAATATCCTTGTAAGGACCAGGTAAGTTAATCTAAGTTATTAAGGTTTAGGTTAAACATAGTTTAAAGGTTAGTGTTATAAACCTACCCGAGGCGGTACATAACGGCAGAAACGAGCCTGGGGCAGAATAAGGAACAGACAGTCCTTCGAAGCCTGCTCTCCCAACAGGACACCCACTAGGTCACGTGTGTATACTATTTATATATTATCTAATAGTAGGAGAATAGTAGGGAGCATAACAAGCCACTATTAGATATACTATTAGTATATTATTTAATAAAGGAAGGATAGTAGAAAGGCGAAGGATATATAAGGATATTTATTACCTATTATATCTAGTTCTACTTTATTCTTTATAATTAATAATAGTTATTATTTTAGAGTTACCTTTACTATTAAAAAAAAACTATTATAATATACTTTATTAATACTTAATTTTACAGGCTTTTTTATATATAGTAAAGACTAGCCTTTTTATTATTTTACTTTTACCTAACCTAACTATAACTAGTTTTTATACTAGTTAAATATTAAATAATATCCCTGCAAGGACTAGGTAAGTTAATTTAAACTATTAGGGTTTAGGTTAAATATAGTTTAAAGGTTAGGAAAAGTATTTAAAAGATTAAGGCCCTTTTATAATATATTAATTACTAGTTAGTATAAAGTATTTTAAATTAACTTAAAATAAATACTATAATATTTTAACCTATTTAAGTATAATAGATTATATAACTTTAGTAAGTTATTTAAACTATATAATAATAGCTTTTTAGTTAAACTAAAGTTATTAACTAGATAACCTATAATTTAAACTAGTATAATATAATATTAGATACTAATAGTTTAGGGATACTTAGGTAATTTTAAAAATAGATTTTTAAATTAAATAAATACCTTATTATAAAAACTATAAAGCTTAAAACTTTAAACCTTTTTAATAGGACTAGGTCTAAGCTTAGGTATTAGCTTATATAAATAATTATATATTTTAAAATTAATAAAAATAAATTTATAAAAAAAAGTAATAAAGTTTTTTTTACTTTTATTTATTTAACTAGTATAATATATAAATAATTTAAGCTATTTATAAAAAAGTTTTAATTAAAACCTTTAAATAACTATACTAAAAATATTATTAAAATATTTAAAAGCTTTAGTACTTTCTAAACCTGATTTAAATAGGTTTTTAAAAATATTAATATAACTAGAAATATAAAGGAATAGATTAACTATTTATATACTAAAAATAATAATATAAATAGATATATATTTTATTTTTAATAGCTAATATCCTATTTTTATTAGTTAAATAAGGCCTTTATATATTATTATAAAAAAATTACCTTATACTATTAAAAAAAATAGCTTTTATAAAAAAACTAGTAATATTTATAAAAATATATAATTTAATAATTAAAATTAATAACTAACTTTAAAAGTTAAAGCTAGACTAAGGTTATTACTATCTAGTATAAAATAATAATAGGCTATTATAGTTTTTATATAACTAGCAAGGAGGCTATTATATAAATTCTAGATAATAATTTTATCTATAGAATTAAGTAAATAGTAACCCTTATAAACCTTAATTAATAAAACTTAATATAACTTTTTTTAAAGTAAAGAAAAAGTACTATTAATAGGAGAATTTATACTTTTACTATTATAAATTAAGTTATTAAATAAATAACTATATAAAGTATTAAAAAAATAATTAAAAACCTAAAAAAGGTTCTAAATAAAAATAATAACTAAGGGCTATTAATAAACTAAAAATTATTAGTATTATTAAGAAAAATAGTTACTTACTAGGCTATTATTTATAAAATAGGCTAAGCCTAGAATAATAAATATAAATAAAAAGTATAGTCTAATAAGTAGCTATAATATAAATTACTTTAAATATTATATATAAGGTATAATAGGCAAAGAAACTTATTAATATAATTACTAGACTTATTAATAATAAGATTTAAGCTATAAATAATAAAGTAATATAATTTTTAGCTAGGATTATATAAAGTAACTTACTAAGCTTAAAATTTATTAAAATAACCCTAAAAAGTATAAAAAATAAAAATTAATAGATTAATATAATAAGGTAAGATACTAGTAACTTTAAGGGGAATATATTACTACTATTATATATAATAATACTAAATAAAGTTTTTACTACTTAATTCTAGTTTAATAATATTTTATTATATTAAACCTTATTCTAAGATTAAAAAACTAGGAAAATAAATAAGTTTTATAAAAATAAAGCTATTTAATATAAGCTAGTTTAAAAAAAAGTATATAATAAATTTTAAGTATTAAATAGGATATTAACCCTTTTAATAAATAATATAAAACTTAAATTAAAGGACTTAAACCTAATACTTTAGCCTTTAATAATAAGTTTATAACCCTAAAAAAAAAACCCTAAAAAAAATTTTAATAATACTATATAAGAATATATAAGAATTCTAGTTTTATAAACTTATTAATATATTATAATAAAACCTAAACTTTATAATAATAAAAATAAAAAGCTTATTTATTTACTACCTATATATTAATTTATTATACTAGAATATTACTTATAATAATTAGGATTTATATAAATAGTAATATAATAAATATAAATTAATTTATAATATTTACTTATATAATAACTATAATTATTATAAAGCCCTAAAAAATATATTAAAAAGAAGAAAAAAGGGAAGTACTTATTATTAAGAATATAATTAAAAATAATATAAATATTTATATACTAATTATATATATTACTAGTATAAATAAATCCTATAAATAGTATACTATAATATTAAATATAAGGAATATAGGCCTTTTAAAATAATTATATAATATTTTTTAAAAAAGCTAAAAATTATTAATAGTAATTAACTATACCTATATAAATAAGTAAGATATTTATATCTTAGGTATTTAAAACACTCTAAATATAGTAATATATACTAGTTAGCATGCTTTAATAATAATTATATTATTTATTATAATACTAAACTAGGGAACTACTTCTTAGTACTATAATAAAATATATTTAAACTAAACTAGGAACTTAAGTACCTTATAATAATAAAATAAAAAAGGTATTTAAAACTATATATTAAAATTAATTAATAACTAGTTTTTATAATAATTAATTCTAGGGTAATAAAAATTTTTTATAAGCCTAGAATATATAAAATAACTAGAACTCTAAAAAATTATTTAAAAAAAACTAAAATTAATTAAAAGGCTAAATAAAAAAATTTTTAAATCTTACTAGCTAATAATTAAAATAGGAAACATATTTTTAGCAATATAGGGAAGGGATATAAAGCTAAGTTTTAATATATACCCTATAGGGAAATATAATATAGTATTAAAAATCCTATAGCTTAAGAATTATAACCTAAATATTAATTAAATAAAAAAATAGCCTAGAAAAATAGGTACCAGTTAGGGTTAAAGCATTATAGCCTACTAAAAAGTAATAGTATACTAAGCAACTAGTAAAAAGGTTAATTTTTAAGGATTTATAAGTATTTATAAAAAAAAGTCTAGTTTTTAATATTTTAGTAGTAATATTTAAACTATTTAAATAAGTATAGTTAATAAATATACCTAGTTAGGTAATTAAAGTAATTAAAAAATATAGTAAAATAATTAAGACTAGTAAGTTTAAGAACTTAAATAGTAAATATAAAAAATTATAAATATTTATAGTAAATAATAAAACTATTAAGCTAAAACTTATTATACCTAAAAAGTATAGTTTTTATTAGGTAGTATTCTAGAAACCTAAAAGGCTAAAATTACTACCTTATAAGCCCTATAACTATACTATTCCTATTTAAAAGGAAAAAAAAAATACTAATATATAAATAAATAATCCCTATAAATACTCCAGTTGACCCCGGTGATTTTGTTAGTACAGTGGGTCAGAATCCTTAAAAGCGGTTAAAGTTATTTAAGCACTGCCTTCCTAATTAGGTTTAGTATAAAGCTAATAAAACCTCTTGGATAGCTTAATTTTAAAGATCTCTAGTATTAACCTCTTAGCCTTTATATACTTTTTTATAATACCTACTATACCTAAGCCCTTTAAAGTACCTAAAATAAGGCAAAATTCTATATATTTTTAATATAATAATTAAATTCAAGTCCTAGCCCTATAAAATACCAGGCTTATATACTAATAGATTACCTCTTAGCTTTAAATAACCTATTAACAAGTCTAATATATATACTAATCCTATTAAGCTACCCTAAAAAAGGTATATAGGCAGAGACCCAAGCTATCTAATAAAGATATTAATAATATTATTAAATTTATATCTTTATCTAAATAAACCTAATATATACCTTATTCTAAGGTTATTTAAAAACTAGACCTTCCTATTAGTATAATAGCCCTTTTTTAAGTACTTAAAAAATAAGGCTATTTATAATACAAAGCTTTTTAGAAGCCACCTTTATTAGACAAGAATAAGTATATATATCTTACTTAGGCCCTTAAACATGTAAATTAGATAATTAAGCAGTAGAATTAAATCCTTTAATCTAATAAGACTTAGGTTACCTTAGGCTTCTATAAATAATACTATATAATAAAAAAGGCTAGTAAAGAGCTTAATAAGACCTATCTATAGACATCCCCTTTAAAAAAGCGTGGCTGGATATTTTAGGGATCCTTTTATACCTTTTTAAAAGGGCCATACCTTTTTTAGGAGAAGGAATAGGGATATATTAATTTAGAGAAGTATTCCAAGCGGATTATACCTATTATTAATAGCTATATTTACTTGCTTTAGTAATAAAATAGCCTAGTTTAGCTTATATAAGATAGTGCACCAGGCTATGCTAGTTAAAATATACTTTACAAGCTTAGTAAGCAGGGGATATATCCTATTTTATAGCCTGCCTTCTTGCTAGACCTAAATCTAATTAAAATAGTATAGAATTAAATAAAAGACTAGATTTAAAAGTAATATCCTAATAATTACTAGCTATCCTATAATTTACTATAAGAGGTTATATAGGCTTTATAGGATATAGTGCCTGAAAACTTTCTTAAGGGCCTTATTAAATCCATGCAGGCAAGATGCTAGGCTATAATAGAGGCACAGGGTAGCCATATAAAATACTAGCTAGCTAGCTTAGGAATAGCTTTAATTTTGATGCTGGCAGAATTTGAAGGATTATAATCCTAGAAGGACCCACCATACTAACAAAATCACCGGGGTCAACCAGAGTAATTATAAGTTATAAATACTTAAAAATTATATTAAAGACTACCTTAATAAAAAAATATTAAACTATTTATTTTTTTTACTAGAATATAGTATCTTATTTATACTAAAAAAAAAGGAGAAAAATAAATATATATTAATTATTAACTATTTAACTAAGTTATTATTAAGGATTAATACCTGCTATTTTTTATTTAAAAGATTTAAAATAAACTTAAAAAAGTAAAGTAGTTTATAAAACTTAATATTACTAATATATACTACTAGCTTAGAATAGCTAAAAATAAAAAATAAAAAATAGTATTTAAATCTAAGTTTAAACTTTATAAATACCTAGTAATACTATTTAGGCTTATTAATATACTAATAAGCTTTTAAAGGTTTATTAACTAAGGGCTTAATAAGTACCTATATAATTATATGGTTATTTATATTAATAATATTTTAATTTTTATAAGCATATTTAAGGAACTAGTATAGTAAATAAAAAAAATCTTATAATAATTAATTAAGTTAAAGCTAAAATATAAACTTAAAAAATATAAATTTTATACCTAAAAAACTAAGTTTTTAGGGTACTAAATAATAAAAAATAGTTTATAATTTAAAAATTTTAAAGTAAAAGTTATTAGGGAATAGCTAGAGTTAAAAAATATTAAAAATATATAATAATTTAATAGTATAGTTAACTATTATAAATAGTATATTAATTAATTTATATTTTAGATAATTCCTTTATATAAGTTATTTAAAAAAAAATAAACTATTTAAGTAAATAAAAAGGTACTAAAGGCCTTTTAATAAAATAAAAAAAGCTATTATATTTATACTAGTTATAGTATAATATAATCCTAAAAAATTAATTATATTTAAACTAAATATATTTAACTAAATAATTAAAGTATAAATAATACTACCTAGATTAAATAAAAAACCTTAACCTATAAGGTTTTAGTTATAAAAACTTACTAGAGCTAAAATTAATTATAATATTTATAATAAAAAACTACTAGCTATAATAGTAATATTTAAATACTAGAAAGTTTATTTATAATAAATATAATTTCCTATACTTATAAAATTAAACTATAAAAACTTAACTTATTTTATAATAACTAAAAAGTTAATAAAAAGGTAGGCTAAATAAATAAAATTATTATTATAATATAACTATAAAATAAAATATTATAAAAAAAATAAAAATAGCTAAGTTAATATACTTAACTAAAGGCTAGACTATATAAAAAAATTAAAAAAACTAAAACTAGTAATTTTAAAGGTAAATAAAAATAAAATACTTAGTAATAACCCTATAGCTTTTATTAAAATAATTAAAATATCTAGAACTATATTAAATTATATTAAAAAGGCTATAAAAAAAATAAGCTAATATAAAAAATCCTTAAAATAATATTAAATACTATAAAAAAATAGTATTTTTATAATAAAGGGACTTATCTATATACTACTAGTACTTATTATAAAAATAATTAAAAAATATTATAATATACTAATATATAAATATTATAGTATTAATAAAATATATAAAAAAATTAAATAAAATTACTTTTTTTCTAGTATAAAAAAAAAGTTAAGAAATATTTTAATAATTATAAAACTTATTTAAGGAATAAGCTATTTTAATATATATTATATAAAAAGTTTTAAAAATTTAAAGTCCTATAAAAACTATAAAAATAGATTATAGTTAACTTTATTAAACTATTATTTATAATAAACTAATAAAATATATTTATTTAGTACTAATAAAAATAATAATTATAGCTAGAGATATAATAAATACCTTTATAAATATAATTATAATAAACTATAGGATTCTAAAATATATTATATTTAATAAAAATAAACTTTTTATATTTAAATTTTAAAAATTAATTACTAATAAATTAAAAATTTAGTTATAAATAACTACCATATATAAATTATAATTAAATAAATAAACTAAAAAAGTTAACTAAATAATTAAATAATACTTATAATATTATATAAACTATATATAAAATAACTAGGTAGACTAGCTACTAATAGTATAATTTACTTATAAAAATTTAATTTATAATATAATAGGGATAATATTTTTAAAGTAAATTATAGCTATTACTTAAGTATTTATAATAAATTAATTAATTATAAACCTATTATAAAAAAAGTTAATAGCTTTATTAAAAAACTTAAAAATATTTAAATATAACTTACCTAAGAATTTAAGTTTATTAATTTAAAAATAAAAACTTATTATAATAAATACTAAACTAAGCTACTAAAATTTAAAAAAAAAAAATAATTTTTATTTTATAAAAATATTAAAATAAAAAAATTAAATTAAAACCTAGACTAGAGTTGTTATGGGGCGGGTTAGGGCGCGTTTTTGACCATAAGCAACCCACCCAGGCGGGTTTTGGGGTGGGTTACTATATTAATAACCCACCCATGGGATATTTAAAAACACTATAACCCACCCTAAATAACCTAAAAACCCCCAAAAGGACTAATTAGGCAATAATCTACATTAATATTTAAAATACTGTTTTTAATACAGTATTTTATTACTAATTGGTATAGGTATATAATGGGATTACTATAATATCTAGTAATTTATTTCTTGGTAACCCAATGGGGTATGGAGTAACCCATGGGTTGCCTAATTAGGACCCAGAACCCACTGGGTTTTCTGGACCAGCAACCCACCCCAACCCAGGCCGGGTTGGGGCGGGGTTTCTGGCGTGGGTTAAACAACTCTATAAAGGACTATATTTATCTAAAATCTTTTAAAATTAAAAAAAAATTAGGACTAGTTAATTATTACTTAAAACTATTTAAATTAATAAAAAAAATTATATTTAATATTTTATATTTTATTATTAAAACCTATATTAATAAATAATAAACTTACTAAAAGTATTAAAATTAAAAATAAAAAAAAATAGGAGTATAAAATTAAAAAAATCCTAAACTTAAAAAAAGTTAATAGTTAGCTATAATATTTAGTTAAGTAAAAGAAATATAATATTTTAGAAAATATATAGGAACCTATTAAAAACCTAATAAATTATTTTTAAAAGGTCTAGGAGTATTACTAAGGACTCCTAAAATAAAAAAATTAATATTTTACTAAAATAATAATAAAAAACTAATTATTTAAGTTAGACTAGGGCTATCTAATATTATAGCTAGCTAAGTAATTATAGCTTTATTCTTATTAGCTAGGTATTTAAGTTTAAAATAATCCTTAATAATTAAAGGATCCTTTTTATTTAACTAATTTATTACTAATATATTATAATCTAATATCCTAATACTATATTATATTTTTTTATAAGGTATATATTAAAACTTAGCTTTATATCCCTTTTTTATATTATTAAAAATATTTTTTTTATTTTAATTATTAGCTAATAAAATCTTAGATTTTTTTTATTTAATTTTTTAATTACTTCTAGTTCTTTTTTAATAACTCCCTAAAGTTTTAGTTATTTTATATATTCTAGGTTTATAAAATTTTCTATTACTTTAAAATTAATTATTATAAAAACTAGCTATTAATTAATTTTAATATAAAATTTTAAATACCTTTTTTATTTTATTATTATAAGGTACTTAAGTTTCTAGTTTAGCTTAAATATATTTTATTATAATACTAGGAAATAATTTCCTAGTTTAGTATTATAGTAAATAATATAATTATTATTAAAATATATTAATTAGTATATATTATTATATTTAGGGTATTTCGGATACTTACGGTAGGAATACCTTATTTATTTATATAGGTATAGCTAGTTACTATTAATAATTTTTAGTTTTTTTAAAAAATATTATATAATTATTTTAAATAATTTATATTCCCTATACTTTATATTATAATATAAAATTTATAAAATTTACTTATATTAGTAATATATATAGTTAGTATATAAATATTTATACTATTTTTAGTTATATTTTTAATAATAAATACTTTTTTTTTAAATATATTTCTTAGGGTTTTATAATAATTATAATTATTATATAAGCAGGTACTATGAATTAGTTTATATTTTTAATAATAAATACTTTTTTTTTAAATATATTTCTTAGGGTTTTATAATAATTATAATTATTATATAAGCAGGTACTATAAATTAGTTTATATTTATTATATTATTATTTATATAAACCCTAGTTACTATAGGTAATATTCTAATATAATAGGTTAATATATAAATAATATATAAGTAAGTTCCTTGTTTTAGCTATTACTAGGTCTAGGTTTTATTATAGTATATTAATAAATCTATAAAACAAGAATTTTTATATATTTTTATATAATACTATTAAAAGTTTTTTTTTTTTCAATTTTTTTTCTAGGGTTATAAACTTATTACTAAGGGCCTTAGTATTAGGTTTAATTTTTCTAGTTTAAATTTTATATTATTTATTAAAAAGGTTAATATTTTATTTAATACTTAGGAATTTACTATATTTTTTTTTAAACTAGCTTATATTAAATAGCTTTATTTTTATAAAACTTATTTATTTTTTTAATTTTTTAGTTTTAAAATACGCTTTTATATAATAAAATATTATTAAATTAAAGTTAAGTAGTAAAAACCTTATTTAATATTATTTTATATAATAGTAATAATATATTTCCCTTAAGGTTATTAGTAATTTACCTTATTATATTAATATATTAATTCTTTTTTTTATACTTTTCAGGGTTATTTTAATTACTTTTAAGCTTAGTAAGTTATTTTATTATTTTATTATTTATAACTTAAATTTTATTATTAACAAGCCTTATAATTATATAGGAAAGTTTTTTTACTTATTATATTTTATATATAATATCTAAAATAGTATGTATTATTATAACTATATATTAAATTATATTTTTTATTTATATTCATTTTTTTAAATTTAACCTATTTTATAAATAGTAACCTAGTAAATAGTTACTTTCCCTAGTAATACTAATTATTTTTAATTTATTAATAGCCTTAAGTTATTATTTTTATTTAAAACCTTTTCTAGGTTTTTAGCTACTTTTTTTTATACTTTATATAATTATTTATTTAATAATTTAATTTACTATAATAAAAGTATAAATTCTCCTATTAGTATTCCTTTTTTTTACTTTAAAAAATTTATATTAAGCTTTATTAATTAAGGTTTATAGTTATTATACCCTTAGTTTTATAGCTAAAATTATTATTTAAAATTTATATAATAGCCTCCTTACTAGTTCCCTTAAAACTATAATAGCCTATTATTATAATATATTAAATAGTAATAACCTTAGTCTAGTTTTAACTTTTAAAATTAGTTACTTATCTTAGTTATTAAATTATATATTTTTATAAATATTACTAGTTTTTTTATAAAAGCTATTTTTTTTAATAGTATAAGGTAATTCTTTTTTATAATAATATATAAAGGCCTTATTTAATTAAATAAAATAAAATATTAGCTATTAAAAATAAAATATATATCTATTTATATTATTATTTTTAGTATATAAATAGTTAATCTATTCCTTTATATTTCTAGTTATATTAATATTTTTAAAAACTTATTTAAGCTAAGTCTAGAAAGTACTAAAGCTTTTAAATATTTTAATAGTATTTTTAGTATAATTATTAAATAATTCTAACTAAAACTCTTTTATAAATAGCTTAAACTATTTATAAGCTATACTAGTTAAATAAATAAAAGTAAAAAAAACTTTATTACTTTTTTTTTTAAACTTATTTTTATTAACTTTAAAATATATAATTATTTATATAAGCTAGTACCTAAGCTTGGCTTAGGTTTTATTAAAAGGTTTTAAGGTTTTAAGTTTTATAATTTTATTAATAAAATATATATTTAAGCTATAAACCTACTTTATAAGCTAGTTAATTATTTCTAAGGTATTTATACTTAATATTATATTATACTATGTTGGCTGTGTTGAAATGCCTAGTCTCTTATTCTGTGTGTGAGCCAGCAGCTAGAAGTCATCATAGTGTTGTACCATGTGACTGCCGCCGCCGCTGACTAATCCTACCACTAATACACCCCCCTTAGTGGCAAGGTAGAGGATTATGATGCTGGTCTAATTACCTAATTAGGTAAAGGATACAGGATTATAGTATAGCTAAATATATTTAATCCTCCTTTATAGATATTTTAAAGCTTTCTATAGTCTTATATCTCTTTAAGTTTAGTCTTAACCTAAAATCCTTAAAGTTCTTTGTATTAAATAGCTTGGTAAGTCTGTTTATAGGATTTAACTTACTATTAATATAGTAAAAGGTAATTCTTTTTATTTTATAAGCCTTGTATATAAAAAAATATTTATTTTTAAGCTAGTAGATAGTGGGATTTAACAAGAATCCTGGCTTTTTTAATAGCTTAATAGTATTATTACTATCTATATATACTAGGATTATAATTAAGTTATCTACCTAGAGGCCTAGTATAACTACAAGCTTTTTTATATATATTTCTTCCTTAACTATATAGTTAAATATAATAAGCTCTATAGTTATTAAAGATATAGTAATAATTAATTTTTTATAGAATAACCATGCTACTAGGTATCTAGCATAGAAAATAATAAAACCTTTAGTTAAATATCTATTCTTATTATTTTAAAATATAGTATTAATAAAAACCTTCTCTACCTTGTCTAGCTTTTAACTAAGTAGTAATTTAAACTTATTATACTAGAGGTATTATAAAATCCTTTTAGTAGCTTTAATATTATAGGATAGAGGATTTATAATATATTACTATAAGTAGTTTATAATATATATAATATCTAGCTAAGTCTTTATTACTAGCTAGTTTAAAGATCCTAGAAAAGTTAGAAATAAGGTATTTAGGAGCCTTTCTACTAGATTAACCTCTCCTTTCTATTCTAGTTTCTTAGCAAGCTTGTTTTTATATTACCTATAGCCTATATATATAGGGATATATAAGCTACTATAATTCTATATATTATATTCCTTTAGCAAGTCCTTTAAGTAAGATACTTAACTAATTACTATTATATTATTTTTATAGTTACAAGTTAAAATATATCCTAGGAATTTTACAGGTTTACTAAGTTCTTTAACCTTAAAAATATTATTAATTTTTTTAATAACTTTATTAATAGCTTTATTTATATTATTAGTAATAAAAAGGTTATCTATATATATAATAATATACATGGTTATCCTCTAGAAGATATATACCTTGTCCTAGGATTAGTTAAATCCTATCTTTTTTAGGAATTCTAATATCTTATACTACTAGAGGTAGCCAGCTTATTAAAATTTATATAAAGCCTTAAAAAATAACTATAGCTAGTGTCTCTGCTTGTTACTTTTTAGTTTAAAGCCTGTTAATAGTCTTATATAAATTCTTCTTCTAGTAATAATCGCGTGCAGATAGGTAGTAATTATATTAATCTATTAATATCTTTTCTTTAGGATTATAATTATTATTAGAAATATTTAAATAGCTAGATCTAAGGGGACTAGCAAGCTATTAGTATTAAAATTAATACTAGGCCTTTATTAGTTGCTATAGATAACCTAGCATGCCTTAAACTTTAATATATAATTTTATTTATTAAGTTTTAAGGTATAAACCCACTTGCCTAGTAGAACTTTTATACTCTTACTAGGATACTTAATAACTTTATATATACCTATAATTATAATCTTATTATATTATTATTACATGGCTGCGCGCCAGCAAGGTATATAAGGGGATCTTATTATCTTTATATATATATATAGGATAGTAACATTACTAGCATATAGCTTCTTATCTAGTTTAATAATATTAAGATTATTATAAACCTTGTCCTTTTTATCTTCCTTATTATTTTTATATATTATAAGGGTTACTTTAAAAGCTTGCTTGTTACCTAGCTAGTCCTTTAGTTATCCTTTATTAATTTTAGTAAAGGTTTAAACTTACTTTACTAGTATACTAAATAGTTAAGTATTTATAAGTTTTTTATACTTATAAGGACTAGCTTTAACTTACAGGAAATAAATTAAATTATTATATTTTTATAGAACTTAGTATAGTATATTAAAAGGTATTTTAATAAGGGTTATAGGTTCTGGCTTACTATAGTCCTTTATTTTTATTATTTATTTTATTCTATTATCCTTAGGATTAGGAGGTTAATTAGGTATAGCTTTATCCTTATCCTTAAGGTATAGGGTATATATTAAGTATTTTAGGGTTTAGGAAGTTCTAATATTTTTATTAAAAAGTTTTCTATTAATTTTACTATAGGTCTTTAATATTATATAGAACTTAGTAAAATTAGTTATTTCTAAGGGTTTTATATAACTAGCCTCTTTTTCCTCTTTAGAAAAGTAGTATTATAGAATAATATCCTTAGGTGGTTACTACCAAGATAGCTTACCTCTATTCCTTAAGTTATATATACTATAGTATAAAGGAGTGCCTCTAGGACAGCTTAGGCCTAGTATTAGTATTAAGGGTATTACTTTTCTAGGTTACCTTAGAGTCTTAGGGCTTCCTAAAGGTATTATTAGCTTTACCTTTTCCTTTTTTTATTACTTACCCCCCTTAGGTTTAGGAGATTACTATTTAGTCTATTTATTTTATTAGCTTTATATTACTAGTTTTATCTTATAATATAAGATTATAGTATTTTAGCTAGGGTTTTTAATAGGGATAATAATACCTTTATAAAGTAGTTAAGCTTTATAGTTAAAGTTATTATAGTAGGTTTTTAATTTATTAAAGACTATGTCCCTAGACCTTATTATTCTCCTTTTTTCTAGTACCTAGATATACTATATATAGCTATACTTGCCCTTAATATTAATATAGTATCCTTTTAAAGCTTGTAGTTCTATCTTTTTTAACTTTATATAGTCTTTAACCAGGATATATATCTATACTTAGTATTTAAAGATCTTAAAATATCCTATTAAGACTTTTAGGTTATTTATCCTTTAGTATTCTTACTATTTCTAGAATAGTAATTATTTATTTTTATTATCTAGCCTGTATAATTAATTAATTATATATATTATATTCTTAATAGCAAGTGGCTAGAGAAACTTAGGTATCCCTATATTTTAAAGGGCGCAGCAGGCTATTTAATTAATATATTTTTTATATTTTTTAAATACTTTATTTAGCTCTAGGGATTATAAAGGTATTAGTAAAAACTTTATACTATATCCCTTGCCCTAGGTTTTAAATTATATAAATTTTTTATTATTATTAAGTAAAAACTTCCTAGAATATTTACCTATCTAGAGCTTAATCTTCTTTATAAAAAAAATTATTATATTTAATATATTCCTCTTACCTATAAGGAGTAGGGCGGCTATAAAGTATATTATTATATTAACTATAATAATATATTAAGTTATACTACTATATCCTTACAAGGTAATATATTATATATTTATATACTAAAGGCTTCTAGGATTATTTTAGTTAAGTATAAAGATATTTTAAGGCTCTCTAGATATCTATCTCCTTAATTTTAAGTTATAGTATATATTATAAATAAAAAACTTTAGCCTTTTTCTAAGATTTAAGGCTTTCTAAACCTTTAAAAGTCCTATATAGTTAAAATATTTATAGGCTTTTATAATATTATTATTTATAATCTATATAATAATCTTTATTTTTTTATATAGTAAGGTTGGCGCTATAAAAGTAATAATATTATTATTCCTTAATAGAACTATATTAATATAGGGAACTCTATAATAAATACTTATATATCCTATTATAATATTAGTCTTATAGTTATAGATTAGGAGATCTTTAAAACTTTACTAGAGATATATATCTTTTAATATCCTAGTAGTTAATAATATAGAAAAATCTAGTTCTAGGTTATAATAAGTATTAACTAAGAACTTAGTATAGTTCCCTGTAGGGCTATATATTTTAATCCTTACTTTTTTATATTCTTATATAGTTACTATTCCTGCGCTAGCTATTTTATAATAGTAAGGTTATTTATAAGCTATATATATATATAGGTTTTTAAAGTAAAAGTATTTATTTATAATATAGCAGGCTATTCCTAAGTTAACTATTTATAAAATATTTCTAGATTTACTAGTAAATATTACTATAAGTATATAGGAGATATTTTTAGTTCTAGGCTTTTTTTTTTTTTTAAAAATAGTAAAAATATTAAAAAAATCTAGTTTTATTTCTAGGAGATTTTTATCTAGTAATAATATAAAAAAAGTAAAGTTATAGTTTCTATATTATTCTAGTACTATAGCAGCGCCCTAAGGGGTTACTAACTAGCTTAAGTTTTTTAGGCTAGAATAGCCTTATTACTTTAGTTTATATTTCTAGATATTATCTTGTCTATCCTAGTTATTATATTATAGTAATAGGTTAAGATACTAGTAATATTATATAGTATAGCTAGTACTAAGGTAGTAGAAGTAATATCTATCCTTAGTAATTAGTTTACCTTTAAATAAATACTTTATAAAGTCTATAGCAGCTTAGCCCTAAGTTAGACCCTTTTAAAGCTTTAATTTATTATATTTAATATCTTTACTTCCACCTCTATTCCTGGTATTTCTTTTTTTTTTATTATCCTTATTATCCTTCTTTTTATTATTTTTTTTATTATTAGTTATACTAGAGGTTTAAAAAGCGCGTCCTGGTGCGCTGCCTATAACATCTTTTTTAGTATTATAATATATAATTATAGATTTAAATAGCTTTATAAATTTATCCTATATATATATATTAGGCTAAGATAAAAGTTATTCTTGTTAATTCTATGCCTATATAGGTAGGTTATATTATATTTTATATAATAAGAGTAGTGCGGAGAGGTAAGGGCCTATAAAAATATTTAGTCTCCTTGCTATAGTTATAGTATCTTAGAAGTTTATAATAAAGTCTTTTATTAATTTATATTACTCTCTAGTTATATAGGTTAGTTTTAAGCCTATATTTTTAAGCTATAAGGTGCCCTAACCAAGTATAAATCTTTTAATCACGCTATATATATTATTTATAAATTCTAGGTTTATAGATATTGCTTATAGCTATATTTATATATCTTTAGTAACCTGGTTAATAAGCTAATAGCCTACCTAAAGTAACATATCTTCCTATACTAGGTATATAGGATCCTTGGCTATAGGGCGTGGGATCTTACTATTAATTATTTATTCTAGTTATAGAGCTTTTAGAGCGCGGCCAACTATAAAGCTCTATAACTTATAGTTTATTTTACTAGCAAGCCGCTTAGGAATACTAGGAATATTCTTTAAAAGTTTAGAGGGGATCTATTAACTATAGTAATATACCTGGTTATTAGTATTTAGTGCTTTAGCCATGTTAATAAATTAGATATATATAATTATATTAGGATATTTATTAAACATCCAGGTAAGGATTCTGGCTAGTAAGATTATATAATTATTTAAGGGAGAGGGTTAAGGCGTGGCGCTATATAGGGTAAGCCATTAACCTAGTTTTAATTAAGTATAGTAGAGGAACCACTAGAATATTATTAATATTAGTATTTTTAAAAAGGAAATAGAGTTAAGACATCAGGGGACTGTTAGATTATTAAATTATTATAGTGCAGGCCAAAGGGCTCATGACCTGTTAGCTGTGTTGAAACGCCTAGTCTCTTATTCTGTGTGTGAGCCGGCAGCTAGAAGTTATCATGGTGTTGCACCACGTGACTGCCGCCGCCGCTGACTAATCCTACCGCCAACATACTATTTTAAGTTATTAGTTATTTAGTTAATAACTTTAGTTTAATTAATAAACTATTATTATATAGTTTAAATAACTTACTAAAATTATATAATTTATTATACTTAAATAAGTTAAAATATTATAGTATTATTTTAAGTTAATTTTAAAATATTTTATACTAACTAGTAATTAATATATTATAAAAGGGCCTTAACCTTTTAAATACTTTTTTTAACCCTTAAACTATATTTAATTTAAACCCTTAATAATTTAGATTAACTTACCTAGTCCTTATAAAAATATTATTTAGTATATAACTAATATAGGAACCAGTTATAATTAGGTTAAGTAAAAGTAAAATAATAAAAAGGCTAGCCTTTACTATATATAAAAAAGCCTATAAAGTTAAGTATTTAATAGTCTAGTTATAAAGGTAATTTTAAAAATAATAATTTTATTAATTATAAAAAATAAAATAAAACTAAATATAGTAAGTAATAAATATTCTTATATATTCTTTACTAGTATACTATTTAGTATACCTTTTTTAGTCCTTCCCCTTAGTACCCTTGTTTTTTTATATACTATCTAGTATATTATTCCTTGGGTACCTTTTATAGTATACTATATATAACCTAGCAGGTATTTATACTTGGAGGGTTAGGTTCCTATAGGGCTATTTATCCCATGTCCTTCCCTAGGTTTATTCTGCTGTTATGGACCGCCCTGGGTAGGTTCATAACAGTTCTACTTTATTCTTTATAATTAATAAAGTTATTATTCCTATAGTTACCTTTACTACTAAGACTATTATAATATACTTTATTAAATACTTAATTTTATAGCCTTTTTTATATATAGTAAGGAGTAGCCTTTTTATTATTTTACTTTTACCTAACCTAACTATAACTAGTCTTTATACTAGTTAAATACTAAGTAATATCCTTACAAGGACCAGGTAAGTTAATCTGAACTATTAGGGTTCAGGTTAAACGCGGTTCAAAGGTTAGGAAGAATACTTAAGAGGTTAAGGCCCTTCCATAATATATTAGACTTAAAAAATATTATAAAGTTAGTAAAAAAGGGTATTATAAAATTAAAAAAATAGTAATAAAATACACTTACCTAAGAAACCTATATTACTTACATTTTTAGAATAAAAACCTTAAAAAGGGGGATTATTAGGGAATTATACTAAAAAACATGGGATACTATTAGCTAATAGATTAGTTATATAAGATTATAGTATAATATAATAATATATTAGACCAGAATTTTAGGATATTCTAACTAATTATACTGTTATGACACTGCCCGCACCTAATAGAGGGCGGCCACGGCAGGCAGAACCACCAGGTCTTGACAACCAATCAACCAGCCTGTAACAAAGGAATGCCTATAACTTACCTAGATACTTAGTAACCAAGGACTAAGTACTAAACCTGACCTAGTATAATAATAAAGGATTATAAATATATATACCTTTATAGACTTAATTTCCTATTAAAAGCCTTATAAACCTATATAATACTCCTATAAGTAGTTATAATACTTTTAAAAAAAATATTAACTTTTATAAATTACTAACTTATACCTAGGAAAAGCAAGGTTATATAAAATATACTATATAAAGTACTATAAGTAGTATATTAAATAGTATATATAAATACTAGGAAAAGGACTATAAAAGGTATATAGGATAGTATACTAGTAAAGGGTATATAAGGATATTTATTACCTACTATATCTAGTTCTACTTTATTTTTTATAATTAATAAAGTCATTATTCCTAGAGTTACCTTTACTACTAGAGAAATTATTATAATATACTACTAGGAGAATTTATACTTTTACTATAGTAAGTTAGGTTATTAAATAAATAATTATATAAAGTATAAAAAAAGTAACTAAAAATCTAAAAAAGGTTCTAGATAAAAATAATAACTAAGGGCTATTAATAAACTAAAAATAATTAGTATTACTAGGGAAAATAGTTACTTACTAGGCTAATATTTATAAAATAGGCTAAACCTAGAAAAGTAAATATAAATAAAAAAATATAGTCTAGTAAGTAGCTATAGAATAAATTACTCTAGATATTATATAAAAAATATAATAGGTAAAAAAACTTATTAATATAATTATAAGGCTTATTAATAATAAGATTTAAACTATAAATAATAAAGTAATATAATTCCTGGCTAGGATTATATAAAATAATTTATTAAATTTAAAATTAATTAGGATAACCCCTAGAAATATAAAAAATAAAAACTAATATATTAGTATAATAAGGTAGATTACTAGTAACCCTAAGGGGAATATACTACTACTATTATATATAGTAATAATAAATAAGCTTTTTATTACTTAATTCTAGTTTAATAATATTTTACTATATTAAACCTTATTTTAAAACTAAAAAACTAGAAAAATAAATAGATTTTATAAAAATAAAACTATTTATTATAAGCTAGTTTAAAAAAAAGTATATAATAAATTCCTAAGTATTAAATAGGATATTAACCCTTTTAATAAATAATATAAAACTTAAACCTAAAAGCTTAGACCTAATACTAAGGCCTTTAATAATAAGTATATAACCCTAAAAAAAAACCCCTAAAAAAAAGTATTTAATAGGATAATACCTAAGTATATAGTATTATATATAAAAACTTTAGATTTATAGAATTACTAATAAACTATAATAAAATCTAAACCTTATAATAGTAAAGACAAGGAGCTTATTTATATATTACCTATATATTAATTTATTATATTAAAATAGTACCCTTAGTAGTTAGGACTCCTATAAATAGTAATATAATAAATATAAACTAATTTATAGGGTATATTAATAAAATAATTATAATTATTATAAAACCTTAAAAAATATATTTAAAAAAAAAAAGTAAAAAATACTTACTATTATAGGTATAACTAGAAGTAGTATAAATACTTATATATTAACTAGGCCTATTACTAATATAATTAAATTTTATAAATTATATACTATAACCTAGGATATAAAGTATATAAACCCTTTAAAATAATTATATAATACTATTTTAGAAAGCTAAGGGTTATTAATAATAATTAACTATACCCTTACTAATAACTAAAATATTTATATACTAAATATTTAAGATACCTTAAGTATAGTAATATATATTAAATAGTATATTTTAATAATAATTATACTATATATTATAATACTAAACTAGGAAACTACTTTCTAGTCCTATAATAGAATATATTTAAACTAAGCTAGGAACCTAAATACCTTATAATAATAAGGTAAGGAAGGTATTTAAAGCTATATATTATAGTTAATTAGTAACTAGTCTATATTATAATTAATTTTAGGGTAATAAAAAATTTTATAAACCTAAAATATATAAAATAACTAGGACTTTAAAAAAGTATTAAGAATAAACTAGAACTAATTAAAGGGCTAAATAAAAAGGATCTTAGATTTTATTAGCTAATAATTAAAATAAGACATATATCCCTAATAGTATAAAAAAGGGATATAAAACTAAGTTTTAATATATACCCTATAGGGAAATATAATATAGTATTAGGGATTTTATAGCTTAAAAATTATAACCTAAATATTAATTAAATAAAAAAAATAATTATATAAAAAAAATAGCCTAAATAAATAGGTACTAGTAAGGGCTAAAGTTTTATAGCCTATTAAAAAATAATAATAGGCTAAATAACTAGTAAAAAGGCTAATTCCTAAAAACTTATAAATAATTTTAAAAAAAAATTTAGTTTTTAAAATTTTAGTAATAATATTTAGATTATTTAAATAAATATAACTAATAAATATACCTAGTTAGGTAACTAAAGTAATAAAAAAATATAGTAAAATAATTAAGGTTAGTAAATTAAAGGACTTAAATAATAAATATAAAAAATTTTAAATATTTATAATAAATAATAAACCTATTAAGCTAAAATCTATAATACCTAAAAAGTATAATTTTTTTTAAAAAATATTTTAAAAATCTAAAAGGCTAGAGTTATTATTTTATAGGCCCTATAATTATACTATTTTTATTTAAAAAGGGAAGAAAGAAACCTTAAACTATAAATAAATAATCCTAATAAATAATTATAAATTATAGATACTTAAGTAATATATTAAAAAATAACTTATAAAAAAATATTTAACTATTAAACTCTTCTCTAGGGTATAATATCCTATTTATAAAAAAAAAAAAAAATAAATATATATTAACTACTAATTATTTAATAAAGTAATTATTAAGGATTAGTACCTGCTACCTTTAATCTAGAAAATCTAAAATAAACTTAAAAAAGTAAAGTAATTTATAAAACTTAATATTACTAATATATACTACTAGCTAAGGATAGCTAAAAAAAAATAATATTTAGATCTAAGTTTAGACTTTATAAATACCTAGTAATATTATTTAGGCTTATTAATATACTAGTAAACTTCTAATAATTTATTAACTAAGGGCTTAATAAATACTTATATAACTATATAGTTATTTATATTAATAATATCCTAATTTTTATAAATATACTTAAGGAGCTAGTATAATAAACTAAAAAAATCTTATAATAATTAATTAAGCTAAAGCTAAAGTATAAACTTAAAAAATATAAATTTTATACCTAAAAAACTAAATTTTTAGGGTATTAAATTATAAAAAATAGCTTATAACTTAAAAAATTTAAAATAAAGGTTATTAGGGAATAGCTAGAGCTAAAAAATATTAAAAATATATAATAATTTAATAGTATAGTTAACTATTATAAGTAATATATTAACTAGTTTATATTTTATATAATACCTTTATATAAACTATTTAAAAAAGGGAAGATTTTTAAATAGATAAATAGATAATAAAAACCCTTTAATATAATAAAAAAGGTAATTATAATTATACTAATTATACTATAGTATAATCCTAGAAAATTAATAATATTTAAACTAGATATATTTAATTAAGCTATTAAAATATAAATAATATAGCCTAGGCTAGATAGGAAACTATTACTAGTAAGGTTTTAGTTAAAAAAACTTACTAGGGCTAAGATTAACTATAATATTTATAATAAAAAACTACTAGCTATAGTAATAGTATTTAAATACTAGAAAGTTTATTTATAAAAAATATAGTTTCTTATACTTATAAGGTTTAATTATAAAAACTTAACTTATTTTATAATAATTAAAAAGTTAATAAAAAGGTAGGTTAAATAAGTAGAATTACTATTATAATATAACTATAAAATAAAATATTATAAAAAAAATAAAAATAGCTAAGCTAATATATTTAGCTAAAAACTAGATTATATAAAAAAAAAAAAAACTAAACTAGTAATTTTAAAAATAAATAAGAATAAAATATTTAGTAATAAAGATCGGAAGAGCACACGAAAGAAATAAAGT
>JAPDEI010000101.1:0-48112 GCA_027569055.1 Aspergillus baeticus | reverse complement strand
GTGCTTTGGGTTTCTTTCTCTTCCGGGTTGCGTGGGGGGGGGGGGTTTGATTTTTTGTTGTTTGTTGACGGTGCTTGGGGTTTGGCGCGTGTTTCTCGGGGTTTTTTTGGGGGGGTGTGTTTTTTTTTTTTATTATTTTTTTTTTTTTTAATTTTTTTGGTTTTTTTTTTTTTTTTTTTTTCCCCCCCCCCCCCCCCCCCCCTTTTTTTTTTTTTTTCCACCGAGGTTCATATGCTGACAGCAGATATAGGCGGTCACGTTCATCGAACAGGGCCACGTCCGCGTAGGATCAGAAGTCGTCAATGATCCAGCATACCTTGTCACGAGAAACATGGAGGACTTCGTGACATGGGTGGACTCGAGTAAGATTAAGAGGACCATTATGAAGTACCGGGATAACTTGGATGACTTCGATCTTATGTGATTCTGACCCCTTCACTTTGGACTGAATGGTTGAGAGACTTGATACCCATTGTTTTTATATATTTACGTTTGTCTCATCGGATACCGGCTGGGTCTCATTTACGGCGTTTTAAAAAGTTTAGCATAGATAGAAGAGGTGCTGCTGTATGCAAGTTCATACAGAAAATCGAATGAAAGTAGCAATTGATTGATGAATTCTATGTTTATCTGGGTATCACATGCAAATCCACGCCATGGTGTATCAGAAAGCAGTGGGCACAAAGTACGCTAATGAACAAGTGAGCGAAAGAGCGCTTCGTCGCGTGAGGGTGTGAGCAAAATCGTATCGTAGCGAGTGAACTTAGAAGTTACATCGCATCATAGCCAGCTCGTCGTCTTACTCCTGCGGCCTCCAATGGCATGCACAACCAACTTCGGTCTGAGCTTGAGCCCGCGTCGGTTCTGGGTCTCGGTAGGTTCGTCATCGGGGAGATCCATCCGAAACCTGCGGACGCTCCCCTCGTAGTTGGCCTTGCCCTTTTTGCCTTCCTCAAAGAAGGGGACCCGGCTGTTGTTGCCGAACTGGCACCAGCGGGGTGCGACGCGGCGCCAAAACCCGCGAACACCGCTGCTAGCTCGGTCGATTTCTTCGTACTCGCGGCGACGCGTGGAGGGGGAGGTCCATTCGATGATGGTGGGCTCTGGGTGGATTGTGGTGGCTATTTCAACGTGTTCAACCGGGATGTTGCTATTGTTGGGGCAGCTTGATTGATAATGGTAGAAAGCTGAATGCGGACTTTCGAGGATGGGCGTTACTGGGGGCGAGCTGAATTCAGAGTGGGTTCGTAACGGGCGTGGAGGCGTTGCTGGTGGAGAGTAAGATCGCCTGTTGTTGATCTTGGTGTTGCTGTCTTGAAATAGTCGACATGACTCTCGATGTAGGGCTAAGAGGTTCTCGCGGCGGACAGGTGTATCCGGTACAGAAGTGAGGGATGTGGTGGTACCGGTGCGACGATGGGAGTGAAGCGAGCTTTGACGACTGTGGCCAGGAGAGCGTCGGGTGCTGCGAGAGGTAGGACGGATCTCGCCAGGAGACCTTGTCGAAGGAGATGGAGGGGAAGCAGTGCGTTTGCGCTTGGGGGTCCGCAACATGTCAGATGGAGGGGTGAATGTTTCGATCATCCCGTCTTTCGCAACGCCTGTAGCAGTACTCGTAGCGTCGGATGTCGCAGACAGGATGTATACGCCTCCGGCGAGATCAAAGGAGTGGCAAGAATGAGATTTATCGACGACAGCTTCGGATGGAAGATCAAGAGAAGGCACAGCCAGGGATGAGGATGGGGTATGCTCCATATCGGAATAGAGTGGAGATGCTGCAAGGGTCGATGCCGCTAGATGTAGCGGGTGGCTACTATTATGGTTATTTGCCGCATGGGGACCATATTCATAGCCACCGGACGAAATATGACGATGACATGTGACGGAGACGGCCATAGCTTTGACACGCGTCATGAGATACCGAATTCCAACGAAAGGCACGGGAATGGCCTCACACGCCCCAGCCAAAATGCGCCAGTCACAAAGGGAGGGACGATCAGCAAGAGTCCGTGAATTAAGAATAGAAAGCAATGTGAATGGTGGAAAAGATGTCTTCGAAGAGCGCCACCGGGACGAGAGAAGACAATAGGATCAGAACTATGAGAGGGGTAGTCTGGGCCGACAAACAAGTTAGTGACTGTATCAGCAATCGGGGGAGGGCCGATATACCGGTTATACATCTTCGTAGACGAGGAAAAGACGTACCCTCCGGATATTTGTCCGTTGGAGGGCGAGAAGGAATGAAAGTAGTAACAAAGAGTGCTGATTGGGATGAGGGGAAGAGGGTGTGAGATCAGGCGGCAGAGAATGGTGATCGAATGGACGGCATTATTTGAGTTTTATAACTGCAGCCCATGATTTCAAGACCGATCTCGCACCCCTCACCGTCAGTGCCGCCGAGAGAGTCTCCAGGGTTGCGAGCGGCAAAGGAAACGAAGAGTGTCAGGCCCGATAAGCACGCTGCAGAACTAGTGGCTCTCAGACAGGGCCATCCAGGGCGCGCTCCAGGCCCCATGCAGCCATGTTCTTGCCCTGAGCGGCTAGACACGCAATAGTCGGCCACGCTGCAGAATTAGTGGCAGTCGATCAAGTATCGTCAGCACTTTAGTTGGCCGAAAATTTGTCATGTCAAGTCTCAGTTGGAGATGAAACTTTCTGACCTTCTCCCCTTGAGAATGCTCCAAAATGCCCCCGCATCATCCCTCTTCTCGAGTCCCTTACACGTTCAACGCGGAGGATTCCTTACATTATACATGAGAGCCAAATACTGCTTTAATGAAGTCCAAATGAGCACCTCGCTGACAATAAGTAAGAGATAAATGAGTATATTAATCAAGTTGTTTAAAATACATGAGGAAGCCAAAGCCGCAAAGATCCACAGTCTACACTTCTGTTTATAGTGGGCTAGCTCCAGCCCCATTCCTGCTCTCTCATTGGCGGGTCCCTTTCACCGCCACTTGTACCCTCCAGTCGCAGGCGGTGAGCGCCACATCAACCCGTTTGATCGACCGGCGCGAACCACGGACCACGGACCTCTTCCAAGTTATTTAGGAAACAGAATCAGACTTGCTCAAACTTCAGAGATGAAAGGCAAGAGCCGAGTGTCGGCAGGCTTGCTCCCAAACTCTCCATCAAACCGGACAGCCCGTCACTCTCCATATCCGACTCAGTTTCATCGTCCACATAGTCGTCTAGACCTCGGCAGTCCTCGCAACAACCCGAAACCCAACCTGCCGGCATTCCTCAAACCATCGGCTCTCAGAGAACATGCGAGGCATGGGGAAAGGACGTTCCACATTCGGTTCAAGTATGATCCTATTGAGTATCAGAACTGCGTCAATTCCCGCGGTCTGGCGACATCGTTTGCTGAATAGTTATGCGGCTGTACGCGTCTGTAAATCTTCCTTTTCCTACGGAGCCAATCTTTCGATAGCCGGGGAACTCCATCCAGATTTTCCTTCAGCCACTTCTGCCAGTCAAAATCGTTGTCGACAGGGAAGACTATGTTCCTGCCAATGGTGCCGAAGCAGTTGTATCAGAGGCGCAACCTCTTGAGTTCGGGATCGTAGGCAGCCACGGTACCGTGCCGTCGGCGGATCGTGACCAAACTTGGTCTTCGTATGGCAGCTTCCGTCAGGGACTGGAGAACCACGTGGCGAACCGTTCAAGGCGAAGCATGGATGCTGCTCGCCCGCGGAGGGTATCCAGTTCCGTGTCGAAGAGAAAGCCGAAGTCTGCGATGAGGGCATCGATGTCGTTGTACTTTCGCAAAACCAAACTTGAAGGAGTCGTTGTCAACTTGCGGACTCTGGATAGTCGACCGAAGGGAACAAGCAAAAGGTCACCATCAGCGAGACGGGTAGTGAGTCCTGTAGTAGTAACCTTGCTAATCCAATGCCAAGTGTGCACCCTGGAGGCTGGTTTAAAATGGCAACCAAGGCACGGACCTTCTGCCAGAGTAGGAAGAGCTGGGCTCCATCTTGAGGATCTGGCGCGTATATATGGACGACCACCTTGGCTTTCTCGAGCGGTAGCCCTAGAAGCCCGTCATAAACGTCACGACACCTCTTGTCGTTGTTGGGTAAGTGATCGGTTTTCTCTTTCTTGCCCTTGATGGTCCAGTCAACATTCAAGCATCGCATGATACCCGCATCCAAGGGTCGTTGTAGTCAGAAGAGAGGTGAATGTAGAAAGTACTGTATAGCCGTGCACTGGTTTCTTCGTTGATGGCGCGACTTGCCCGCATGATATTGATGCCACCATCTAAGATCGTGGTTTCCCAGATTTGGAGCCTGAGCTCGTAGGGCAGTTTGTCAAAGACACCCCCTGCAGTGGCTTTGGACATGGCTGCGCTTTGTGTATGATCATAATATGACCTAGGTCAACTAAGTATCACTCTGGTTTGTGTCTAGAGATCTACGTTTGCTTACCTTGCCCAAGGGTAGTAGTTACGATACCTGAGCTCGCTGGTGGTGAACGTATAACAAGAAGAAGTGACGATACAGTCAGCAGCTAGATGGATCTACAGCCCATATCTGCTAGGAAAATCACTTGATTGGTGAGCAGATGGATATAGGTCGCAGTATGAATTGTGTGTTGATTCGTGGATAGGTAATAATTGGAAGAAATGTGAGGTGAAGAGAGGAGAAGAATCGGGATGAGAGCGGCGATTACTGCTAAGACTCTATTATCAACACATTACTACCTTATTAACCTTATCCCATGCCAAAAAATCTTCCTGGGAGTTGGAATTCGACGCCAAAGAGCTGCCATTGACGAATAGCATGCTTGGGAAAGAATAGAACTAGGGCTGGGATAGGTACGGAAGTGTCCTTCCTGTGAGTCAATTAGAACTTAGATGGGCCTTGCCACAGTACAAAGAAGAGGCCAAAAAGTTAATTTCAAATTTCTTGGCCTGGACTGAACGCGCATTGACGAACAGTAATTCGGGAATCACCTGCTGGCTCGGAATACACGAAATGACTTTTTCGAACATCTATCTAGATCATTTCTTTACAGGGGTTCATGAGACAATCGTCAGGGATAATTCCATTTGCTGGTGCCCTTATCTCGGGATCCCAGGTTAAAATCTCTCGTATGCATTTGAGGAACAGGTCTTTCTCTTCGCCAGGTGGGATTGTGGTAACAAAGTCCTCCAACGATGTTTTTGAAATCGGCGGTTCTACAATCCAGTTCCCTATCATCAAATGTTTAGCATCCCCTTCGTTGCACTCAAGGTATTGAGAGACAATGAAAGACAACCCCTGTTGATCAAAGTAAGTCGAAAAGAGTGGGCTTTTCTGAATCATATGCAGTGGTGGAGGTCCGAAATAAGCGATATACTGAGCTAATGCTAGCGGAAGCACATATTGCTCGAGGGTGTGATCGATAGGATCGAAGAGATTTTTGCTTTCTAAAAGTTCCAGTGTCTTCCAATGTCCAATCAGAGCACGAACTAGATTATGCGCAAACCCTACTTACCATAACGCCAGCTGACCAGACATCAACCGGGAAACTCCAGGGAAGCTGCAAGAGTATCTCCGGAGTCCGATACAAGTCCGACATACACCAATCCTGGTTGGTACCAGTCGCATCCCGCACTTGGCCAAAGTCCGTGAGTATTGGGATACTAGAGAGTTCTAGCATTGGTGTTCGAGATTGATAGATTGGCGCATTAGCGCCCTCAGTGATCGGAATACTAGGATCCCAGGACTCCTGCTCCTCGATGTCTTTCAGACTGCGTCGCCCTCAATCTCCACTAGGACATTCTGAGGCGATATATCTGCAGATTCATGAAAAATTTAGGCCTTCGTCTTCACTGATGTTCGATATACCTACCGGTGTGTATGAAGCCACACTTTGCATGCAGCCAGTTCACAGAGAAGAAAAGACGGTGCATCAAAGATATTACTAGGAGCTTCGGCAGCTTAGCGTCTGGGAAATCTGCCTGTAATGCACGCAGGCTGTGGCCTTGTGGTTTCGAAGCAATGCAATAATGTTGGCGACGCGAGGACGTAACCTTGAAGATGTCACCAGCTAGGCGAGTGAAATCTAGACCCAGATGATCAACTTCAACAAATTTCTTCATGCGCCCGAGCATGTGAACTTCATTGTGGACGAGAGAGCTGAAAGATCCTTCCTGCTCAATACAGACTTTGACTGTGGTGTATTGTTTCGTGCTATATATCTATATTAGCCAATGTGACACCGAGGCTCCATGATTCCAGACCTTTCATCATAGGCAAGCCAAACTGTGGAATATGCGCCGTAACCAAGCGTAGCAACTATATGATATCGATCTTTGAGAGCCTCGCCGATCATGACAGGGTAATATCGTTTATGTTTGTATCCAAGGAGTGTTTGCTCCTCAATTGGCTGAGGCTGGGCCATATTGTGGGACGAATGACAAGATACTAGTGGAGCTTTCCCGACAAAACGCAGACCAAGACGTCCCAAAAACAAGGATGGAGTGAACACTGGCCTCATGTTAAGCGTTGAAACCAGGAATATCTGTAGGCAGTGGCTTCAAAAGGGAAATGGTTGTGTTGGAACCCTCTGGCCGGGGACCCGGGATGACTAAGTACAGTAAGGTATAACTAGAAAGTACAGAGTATAGAGATTAAGCATCCTCATTGCGGTATTTCTTATAGTGAGCCTCTAAAAGGTTATCTAGAAATAGGGAACCGTGCGATAAATGTATGTTATTTAGACCGAGTCTACCACTATGATCAGCTTATCGTCTCTTGTATGGGCGCTATGCTCCAGTAACTTCTGTTGCCAACTAGAAGCGCGGTCACGCAGACAAAGTCTGAAGACATGTCTGTAGACGCTATAGAAACATCATGGTGTCTAGGAGCTTGAACACAAAAGCACAGCTCTAGCATGTTCATATAGCTGAGCTAGGATAGCTGGAGTCCCTCGGCATCCCTGACGCCCAAGTAGTGTCCAAGAGCAACTTTCCGGTTATCCATGGTTTCCAAGATCAGCAATCCCGGTACGCCCACGCCTTTGATGTCCAATTTGAGCAGCCTGTTCTCTTTCCTTCGCTTATTCCTAAAGAAATACGCGGTATTTCTGCTGCGCACAGTCTTTCTCTAACTGCTTCTGCATAATGCTCCACGGAGTGTTCACCCTCGCAGCCTGGATCCTAATCATCCTGCGTGATTCAACTTGTTACCGGGAAACAGTCTGTTGAAGCTCGGGAAACTTGCTCTCCTCAGCGGCTAAGCGCTCCTCTTTGGCTCTCCGTTGGTTATTTTCTGTGTGCATCTGTGTAGAGGTTTTGATAGTCCTGTCCGTGAACAGGTGAGCCACTACAGCGCCCCCGGGAACGCCGTTGAACTGGACGGTAAGGGCGTTGCGAACTTCACGACGATCAATATGTGGTGGATGTGGTAGTGTGCCCCTGAAAATAAAAATGTGAGCCTTCAAGCCTAACACTGTCATGGATATTTGGCTGTCTTATCTGATGAGTTTCACCTCGGTAAACGGGAAGGGAATCTAGCTAGTGTTAGCCTCCATTGAGGAATATATTCACGAACATTTACATTCGGATTCTTTTCCTCGGCAACCGGGATTATAGGATCTCTGAATTGAGGAGGGACGCTTTTAAGTAACTCGCGAGTGGTGTTTGAGATCGTGGCAAGGGCAAACATGGCTAGAGATGACTCTAAATATGGATTGACTTATGGATGTAAAAAAACCCAATATCTCCCAAAGGAGGTATTAGATAGCTCAGGCATTTTATATGACTATCTAAAGCTCATATTTACACTTATTGAAGTCTTTGTCTATTGTCACCTTCGCTTCACAGGAATTACTCTAGGACCTGTCAATAGAAAGTGCTCTTGGGGGACAAGCAACATAGTAGGTAGAGCAAGTTCCTATTAGAATAAAAATTCACCCTTAGTCAACTATTGTCACATTAAATTAAACGTAACAAGACAATGATTGACAAGTGAAGTAGTACATACCAATACTAGTTGTTGTTAATTGTTAAACACTAGTGCAAGAACGTCAGCAAAGCATATCATGGCGTAGTCAAAATCAGTCTGATTAAAGCAGGCTGTCTGTGAGCTGTAAGTAATTGCTTTGAAAGCGGGACACTTTCCTGGGGTTCGAATATGGGAAAGTTCTTGTGTCCTTGCTTGACAGTCTCTTGGTGATCCAGTCTTGAGCTGTGGATTTTCATGCTTTCACTTGAAGGGCATGTAGTCAAGGCAGAATTCTGGGCACAGAAATAGCGATTTAAAGCAGAAGAGAGGGCATACTATAGCCTTGCGAAAAGTGCTTCTAGAGACACTGCCATTGCTGCTTAGGGTCTAACAGCACACTGATAACCAAAATAGTGGACCACTAGAGAGTACTTAGACGGATAATCCACGATATGTCTACTTTAAGATGCTGGATGCATCACGCTTGTGGATGAGGTACCACAGAAATCTTCGGATATAGCTAAATACACAGGATTATCCATGAATATATGATCAGCTTTCCTCTTCGGCACCACGTTCATCGTCTGATTCCATCTCGATCTGCTTCAATACTTCTTTTTGTGACTTTTTTACTGCAGTGGCATCGCCCTTGGACACCGCTTCGCCCCTCTCAGGCAGTTTTGGGGCCGCGGAGATACCAGCCGCACTGATGTACAGGAATTCGTCAGAGGGATAATGATCGATGTGGTTGAAGAATGAAGCGAAGCTAGATATGAAGTAGATTAGTAGGGGATTAACAGAAGTAGAGTTTGAGAAAGGGACATACGCATGAGATTCTTCCTCTTCCCGGAAGATACGGTCGTAGATTTCACGCTGCTTGAACTCGTCCATTTCCTTGGTGCTAGTTTCGAAAGAGATGGGTTTCTTGCCGGTTTCAACTGCTTTCCTGTTGTACTGATCAAAGACTGGGCGCTCAAGGAGCAGGCCAAGACCTGGTGCCTTTGGGATGGCAAGCCTGGTGGGGCCATATGTCTCCGGGATACGCTCGGGTTCACAGCCGCACCGCACGATGAGGGCAGCCATAGCCACCATTTTCCGAATCTGGTGCATCATGAAACTTTGCCCGTGGACTTTTAGGCTCAGCCATTCGGTTCCATTGATGATAATGGGTTCGGTGTTGAGGTTGAAAGTCTTGATGTGGCGCTTAGAGGATGGATCTTTAAAAGTTTTCTGGATCGTGTAGTTATAGAAGTTTCGTGTACCGACATATTTGTCGAGCGCTGTTTGAATACGAGCGAGGCGAGGGGCCGGGATACGGTATTCCCGCCTTCCCTTCAAAATGGCGGCCTTGACAGTCTTGACTGCTTGGTAGATCCGCCTTCGAAAGGCGGCTTGCCCTTCGTCTAGGTCGGATTCTACAGATGTATTTTCAGAAGAGGACTCGGTGGCCCCCACCGCCTCATCAGTCGTTGGCTTTTGATCTTCCTCCGCTGATTTGGCTTGTGGAACTTCATCTTCCTCACCCTCCAGGTGAAGGGCCTTTTCGACTGGTTTGCGAATATCCTCGGGAAGGCCCTCGAGAAGTGGCCGTATGATTCGCTCGTCGAAGTCATCCCAGAAAGTCGTAACTTCTTCCTGGCGCGCCTTATAGGCCTCCAGTTGACCATATTTCTCAGCAAGCTCAACCAGTTTGCCTCCCAGAAAAGTGCTCGGATGAGGTGGTAGGAAGCAGTGAGACGGAATAAGGTACTCGTAGATACGGGAGTCGCACATCTGGTAGCTGCTGAATGACTTGTTGGCCTGGATGATGTCCCAAACCCGAATCTGGGAACTGAGCTTCTCGTTGATCTTCTGGATAATATCTGGATCTTCGACAATCATCTTCAATGAAACGACATTTCCGGCGGCGTGGACACCTTTGTCTGTGCGCGCGCAACGGACGAAGGACGATTTCTTCGGGTCGGTTGCATTGGCCTTGGAGATTGCGCCGGCAGCGACGAATGCAGTAAATAGATCGCCTTCAATCGTTTTCTCGGTCGCGCTCCTATAAGCAGTCAGACTCTGGGAAACATAAAGAGTGAGGAACGGTCTGAGTCGCACAATTGCATTCCCTTGTAGCCAGTCCCTGAGTAGCCGATCAAAACTGCGACCTTTTTCTTCGGTCGTCGCTCCTCGGCCTCGATGTCCTCCTTGGAGAACTCAGTGGCATAGACGGGGGTAACGACCTCTTCGCCGCTCTCAAGCTTCCTACGTTTGACCTCCTCCGACCTCTCATTCCGCTCTCGTTTATCTACAGTGAGGCGACTTGCCTGGTTAGCTCTAGGAGCGTACAGCGAATGGGACGGGGTGGGCAACGTACCTCCATTCGTTTCTACCCAAATCCCTTCTTTTATGCTTGCGACCAGTTTCTTGGGGTCTCTCAGTTCTTCCTCCGTTATTGTCCATGGTATATGATGTGCTCCGACTAGGAAAGACGCTTGAAGGAGTGGGCGCGAAACAGGTGAATACCAGCCGTTCGAAGAGGTCGAGTGCAGGAGCCTTGCGTTTCCTCGTGAGTATAGAATTTTCTGGTTTAGCGACTGTCGGAGAAGCAGGAGGGAGCGCATGGAGACCGTTGTTGAGGTATTTCGACTTGAGCTGGTGTTCCCCAATCGCGGTCTTTTTTGAATTCCCTGTACACTAAGCCAGATATAGACTAGTACTAATCGAGGCCTCAGGCAGTCAACACCGCCTCAAGTTCCAGACTTCTTTTCATTTCAACACCAGTCATTCAAGATCCTCCTCTCTTTCACTTTACCTTCCTTTAAAGGCCTTTTTTTCTGATGGCCGCATATACTTCTAGAAGATAAATCAAACTCAAACTCAAACGCTCTCTTTTCGCAGCTGAGCTCCATCAAGACGAAGTGATGCCGGACTTTCTCACCCAGGTTTAGGAACCAGAAACACTCATCGCGCAGGTTGCGCCAACTTATTTCACACTCGCATCGACCTAGAATCGAAAACGCCACAAGCTTCCGCCATGGATCTTGCTAACACACTTATCCGAACGGTGGCCCGCGCCTTCTACGAGACTCGCCATATCCTGGTTATTGATGCGCTCTTTATCCACTCGGTGTATGTGACTTCCCGCGGGGAAGATGGGACGTAATGACACGGAGATATAGGCACTAACACTTTCACTCGCGCAGACTCCATGCAGAGGACCTTGCGTTTCTGCTCGGTATGCAGCAGAAGGACCTGCGCAAACTGTGCGCCAAGTTGCGCGAGGATCGTCTCATTGCAGTGTATGACTTGCTACTGTCAACCTGAGCTATAGGTACATTTTTGGCAGAAGGCTGACGTGAAGCGCATCTTACCCGTCGACTATTCAGTAACACACGAGCTGAGATTCGAGATGGATCGACTCGTCCCGTCAACCGTGAATACTACTATATCCCGCTGCATCCTGTCGTCGACGCTATCAAGTATAAGGTCTCAAAGTTGACATCGACAATCAAGTTACAATACACACCGAGCCAGGAAAGGAAGGAATACATTTGCTTGCGATGCGGGGCTGAGTGGACAGAGCTGGATGTCCTGAGTCTATATTCAGACGAGGGGTTCGAGTGCCAGAATTGTGGGGCTATCCTCGAGCGCACAGAAGATGTCAAAGGAAGCGAGGGCATAGACCGCACTGGTCATGAGAAAAATAGCAAGCTCATGGCTCAGCTAGATAAGATGCTGAAGCTACTCAAACAGATCGACTCCGTGGATATCCCTCCCAACGACTTTGACACCGCCTGGGACCACAAGGTCGACGTCATCCGAAACCAGCACACCAACCCGACTAGGGCAGCAATCGTTGTGCCGTCGAAGAAACAGGAAGCCGTTCGCGGTAACCTGAAGACTGACGCCGGTGCTCTCGAAATCTCCTTGACGTCTACGGAGGAGAAGACCGCGGCTGAACAAAAGGAGGAGGCCGCTCGCAAAGCGGCGCTCGAAAAGCAAAATGCCCTTCCCGTATGGCACACACACTCGACTGTTTCCACCACCGCCGGTAACGTCGGCATCGTCAAGTCCGAGGCAGACTTCAACATCAAGCCCGAGATTAAGGACGAAGATCAAAAGCCCAACCTCGCCGATCTTGACGATAAGGTCGCTGCCTATTACGCAGAAATGGAACGTGAGAAAGCACTCCAGGCGCAAGAAGATGCGAGCAGTGCGGAAGACGACTCCGACGACTTCGACGAGTTTGAGGACGTCGGTGGCGTCTCCGCAAGTGATACCGCTTCTCCAGCTGTTGGAGGTCTATCCGGTGGCCCCACCAGCGCTCCCACCAGGATTAAGCGTGAACTGGATACTGAATCTGGCTCTAGTGCTCCGCAGACTACTACAGGGACCCCTACAACCCCTGCGGACGAGGGACATGCGGTCAAGAAGATCAAAACGGAGCCCGATATCAAAAGGGAGGTATCAGACGAAGATGACGAGGAGTTTGAGGATGTTTGATTTTCTCTTCAATTGGGCGCGGGCGCTCATGTTACAACATTAGATGGGCAAGTTGCATACAGCAATATGCGTTCTTGATTCACTTTTAAAACTCATAGATTAACCCTATATTCCCAGATCGTCCTCGCAACGTCCCGTTGATGATTTGCAAAACAGTCAATTTAGTATAATACAAATGTACCATATCCAAAAGATTCCACTAGAACACTTCATCCAATCCCCCATAAACCTCCACCCCATTCAATGACCCACCCATCCACCCTTCCAAAACCCTAAATACTTCCTCGACCTCTCCCTCCCCCACAAAGCCCAACACATCGGTATCCATAACTTGCTGAAATAACGACCTTGTCTCCAACTGCGAGCCCGAGCTGAAAATCGACGATGCTACAGATCGTCGTCCTCCGCTACCCCATGCAAATGCGAATAGATCCCCTTGCGATGTACCCGGGCCCATTGATGCGCGGCGCTCGTTAAGGCCTTGCGCGATCTTCGCGAGAGATGAAGTGAGTTTGTGCAGGAAGGTTGTAGCTGGGGAGAAAAGTCTTAGGGGCTCGAGGGAGGAGACAATCGAGGCGAGGAGGGCGAGGTCTTTCTCTTTATCTTGGGGGTCTTTCTGGAAAGATGTTAAGCTCGAGGGAGAGGCGATTGTGTGTAGCGCTATGACTATGAAAGGGGTTAGGAGGGCTGAGAGGAGGGTCCTTGTATGTACTCAATCAGCTTCTGGCTATCCGAATTGGATGTGGGCAGGGCGAAACCAGAAAGTTAGGGGTACTAACCAGTCTGGAAATTCTCCAATCTCTCTCTCCGTCTTCACCTCGGATGATCCCGGAAGATCGAGGTTATCAAGGGCATACTGGTGGGTACGCGAACACCGCAAGTAAGATTGCAACGCCTCACGCGCGGTCTTGAAGCACTCGGGCCTGATATACGTTTGCCCAGGGTTATTCTCGGGCTTTGACATGTCATTTCTGGTGTCCTGATCAGACGGTGGTGATGGTGGTGGTGCTCGAAGCAAAGTCGTGAAGGTAGAGTGATATTTGGTCTCCCAGGTCTCCTGGGCAACATTGAAGAGCCGGAGATTTTCGAGATTATAAGTTTGAATCTATGGAGATGTGGAGAGGAAGTTTTAGAAGGGTAGACATTCGCGAAGAGCTGGCTTGCACGAAGAAGAAGAACGGATTGACGGGGAGGAGACATACAACTGGCACCAGCGTTGAGAAGCGACACTGCAAATCCATCGCAAGTTTCCCGATTCTCTTGTCACGCTCAGAGTGTGACAGCCTCAGCGACTCCTTCGAGAAAGCGTCTTGGTAAATTTGACTCTGAACCTTTGCCAGCTCAATCTCCTTAAAGAATAGTTCATCTCTCGGCTGGGCGGGATACTTGGACGCACAGATCGGATATGCCGTATCGATATCAGAATCCTGTATGACGGATGCTCGTCCGAAGAAGAAGGAAAGCTGCTTCTCGAGCATGTACACGCTCCAGAAGAGGCGGCGGCTGTTGGACGAGTTCCCGTGGGTCGAGTCGTGGTTGTAGCCGAGAGTTTGGCAGTGGCTTGCGGCGGCGGAAACCAGGGTGCAAGCCTGCAGTGGTTTAGATTGGTTTTGGGCTTTGATAGCCCCCAATGTGAGGGCGAGAATGTTGCCGAAGCTGGGTACGCCAAGGACATTGTATGTTTCGAGGAAGGTATCGAGGCGCCGCTCGCACTTTAAAGTGAGATCTTTGAGGTTGAATCTCTGTCTAAGCGGGTGTTGGAAGAAGGAGAATTCCTTGAGTATTAAGTAGAAGACTCCGTGTAGGCATGCGAGATGTGTTGAGGACAAGGACTCGGCTGGAGAAGCAGCGAGGCGCTCTACTAGCGAGATGTCGTTGAGAGGATACGAGCAGAGACATATAGGCCGTTTGGCTAGAGATATGATTAACGCCCTTTTATTTCATGGTTACCACCGTACTTACCCTTTATCTCTTGCAGGACAGCAGTTACAACCTCTGCAGGTAAGATTGACGACTCCATACTTCGATTGAGGGATGCAAAACAAAAGTTCAAAGCCGAGTTTGGGGCTGAGGCAGCTTTAAATACCCCCAACGATCGCATTGGCTGCTGCCTTGCCTGATCTACGTATCAAGAACTAAACTGGAAACGGGCATTATCTCTTTGTCTTAATATACACACATCGCTCACTTCCCAATGTGCATACCAAGCCAATGCAGCACCCAAGAAAGAAGAACAACAAACCACACCACCTTGATCACCTCGCTAGAAAAGCCATCATAAGAAAACACTTCGCATAAGGCCGTAAAATACCGAAGAAAGACAAGGCCAACGCCATTCCACACTCGTACAAAGCAAGATCGAAGCGGAAGTAAAAACCCATCTCTAGTAGAAGCTGTTCATGAGAAACGCCGGTTGATGCGAGCACAAAACGGGGATTGTCCTTTTTCGTTTTTGTGTTTTATTTTTTTCGTAACTTCGTCTCTCATATGTGATACAATCGCGGCATTTCATAACTTCATATCTGAATGGAGTCAGGCTTTAGGGGGTTCCTGCCATCCCCATCTCCGAGTCGCTCGCGATCATCGAGTTGTCTTCCCATTCCTCTGAAGAAGCTTTATCAGATTCTGGATCTTGGGGGTTAGACGGTGAAGTGGATATAAGAAAAAGGCAGACCTACCGGACGGTAACTCTTCGGGTAGCTCGACTGTTAACTCTTCAATAGCCGATAGGACCACTGTTGTGTGTATTAGCGAGTGGAATACTCAACATCAAGGGTGGAAGCCTTACTTTGAGCTTGACGGACAACGTTCTCCTCTTCCTCGGCGTCATCGGCAAAGTAAGAACTCAAACAGTGCTCAATCACTGTCCGAATCGGCTCCAACGCCCTTGTTTGCACGCTGTTTCCGGCAGCCAGGAGATACGTTCTACGAAGCTTGTCAATGCAGGCCACCACCAGCTCCTTGGCGATGTTTGCATGGGCGGCTTGCCATTCTTCATTTAAGCCCGTCGTTTCCTCATTGAACAAGAACCGACGCAGGACATCCATCGTCGAATGACGTATTGCTCTGTCCGGGTACAGAAGCAGCCATGGGACCCAGTCTGGAACCAGCTGTATGACGTGGGATAGAAACCACTTGTCATCAAGACCAAGGCGTTCATTATGGCTTGCTAACAAGTCCGTGAAGAATCGAAGGTGTTCTCTGCCTCCGCTGTTGTTGATGGTATCCACACCCTTGGCAACATAGTCGATAATGGCAATGATACGGTCCTCGTCAGGGCACATCCTACATACTATCAAGCTTGCATCCAAAAATGGCGCACAGCGCTCGGCGGGATCGACGCGTAGACCATCTTCCAGGACCTTGGTTATCGAATCCATTAGGCCGGCATCTGGCTCTGCCTCCATTAAGAGACTGACAATATGCTGGCACGCTCGAGGGTTACTGTGCTGCTGGAGGATCTTCCTCAAAAAGATCAGCTCGTACTTCGTACCTAAAGGTCGAATGAAGCTGTTCTCTGTAGCAGTCAAAGAAAACTTTCCAGTTGGAAGCTCTTCCCGTTCATCGTCCGAGATCGGCCTCACAGTAAGATCGATCTTGGCTAGCAGCGCTGACATGAGATCCATGAGTTTGCGGTGTGAAAACTTTCGGCCTTTCTCGAGCAATTTATAGTAGGTAGCGTATTGGCGCTTAAGCCTCTTGGGATCCTCTTGGTCAAGCCAAACGATCTCCAGGCACTTGATAAGGAAACCTTGATTGAGGATAACCCCGACTTCCTGGTTGCCAAAGCTCGCAATGCACAACAAGAACTCAAAGTAATCGTCCCACGACCGGCTGAAGCTAAGAAGAGACGGCCACATCTCCTCGAGGCCAGCAACAATCCCCTCAAGTCCATCGAAGTATCGTTCCTCCAGCTCCCGTCTCTCATTGGGATCCTCCGCATTAATATACCGCTCTCGAAGCTTCGATAAGGCGTTCACGAAAAGTCTGACTGAAGCGGCACGGACCACTGCAGGTTGGCTCTTTAAAAGGCGCGCGACTCCAACTGACCTTCTTTTAGTCCACTGAATAACTCTGTAGTAAGCTTCCGGTATTTCGTTCATTACCCTGTATAGCTCCGTGACAAGTAAGTCGAATTGTGGTGTCTCTTTTGATTTAGACACCAGTTGCTCTAAAACGTCGAGAGCGATAAAGATCATCGACTTGGCCAACTTGTCACCTCTTAGGCTATTTGCCAACTTGGCCTCATTCAATTGCGAGAAGAGATAACGAACGAAAAGAGCATAATAGGGGTCCAGGAGACAGTACATCCGGACAAACAACTCATTCTCCATCACGAGATGATTGGCAAGCGACACCGGGAGAGGTACACGCACCGGATACTGTGTTGTCTCCGGTACGTAAATTGATCTAGCAGCATCCATGCTGGAGACGCGTTGATAGAACAGCATATAAGCATTCCAGGCCTTGTTATAGCGGACATGACCTCCAGAAGCGGAATGGAGAGACTCGCTGACACCGCCGAAGCATTGCTCTCCAATCCTACGAGGATCAAATCTGCTCACGTCGGCATCGTTGAATTCCACCCAAGTGCTGCTTCCGCTCGCAGTAGGTCTCTCACGGATGTACGAATAATAGTGACCAGACTCGGCAGTGCCGCTATGCACTAAGACCCCAACAAGCTCAAAGACGTCCTCCTTGGTGTTCTCATTTGAGTCCGAAAGATACTCGACTGTGAAAGGGGTCATATTAATCCGCTCAGGGAACTGAAATTCATCGTTGATCTTGCTGCGCATCATGGTGACCATGTCGAAGTCGAATCGTTTCAGATGGAAGATGAGATTGTCGGGAACATCTTTCAAGCAAGCTCGCTTAACAGCATCCACATGGCGTCCACAAGACGTGCAAGAGTATTTATTATCTCCTTGCATAATCTCGCCCTCAACGTAAGCTTGTAAACTTTCCTCAAGGCCTGCTTTTCCTTTGATATCGCACTGAATGGCAGAGAACGGCTCAAGGCGCTCAGAGATATGAGGGCACTCCTTCGATTTGATTTGCTGGACCAGCTGACCACCGTAAAATGATCTGAATCGCTTCCTGTCCTCAGGATTCGAAATCTGAGCTTCCCAACGGTCAAACAGGAGGTTGTAAAACTCGTCCACGTCCATTTGAATGGTTACATCCACAGGTTCATTGTCATAGGTTCGAATTCGATCGACAAATTCCTCCGGATCCACGCTCTTGAGCCAGGACTCCTGCATGTATGCAAAGACCTTTTTAGTTTCAGTGAGCAGACTCTGCTCTGTATGGCCGTCTGTGAGGTCAAGTCCAAGCATGAATTCCCGGAATCCAACATTCATGAAGAGCTGGCTTAGAAGCGAGTTTAAGTAACATGTGTTTGACAAATTTTTCAGTCCGGCATAACCTTCTGGGGAGCGAATCAACCTTTGCCGGTCGAAACACCAGCCGAATTGATAGGCTTGGTCTGTACCGTGTTAGGAAAATTCCGCAATAATGGTCGGTCGATGGACGTACCTTCCGGAATGATATCCTCCAACCTTCCAACGAGTTGAGCATAGTTTTTGTCATCATGTGAAAGTAACCCAGCCATAGTGAACAGTTCTTGCCGTGTCTGGGCGTGCATGACAGGTATCTGAGGCTCCAAAAGCTCGGATGGGGAAGACGGTTGGTGAGAAAGATCGGGGAAAAGGTATCTATCAAAGATCTGCTCGACGAGATTGCTGAAGTGCTGTTAATAAAGGGTATGCGGAGACCAAAAGGGGGCACAGTCACTCACAAAGTGTCAATCTTGATCTCAGATGATTGTGCGATTTCCAGACAAGACCTTAATAGTCGTGAAAAGCCATAAAAGACGTGATCAACAGGCTCCCGGCCAACAAACTACGAGACAGTCAGATGAATGGATGGGTTCAAACTGGGAAAGAGTACAGACCTCCATCGTTTTGTGGCTTAACATGATATCACTCCACTGTTTGAGATAGTCGTTGAATACCATATCGCGGGGGGATCTCTCCGCAACCGACGAAAACACAGAGTGAGCAACTTCAAAGAATTCGTGGGATTGGTTCGAAAAGCCCAACACTCGAGGGAAAGTAAGAACAAAGGCATCCCAAATCGTTCCAAGAATATCAATCCTAGACGGGTTTTCAGAAATAGCCGTGGCTCGTGCTTCTTGTGTCTCTGACGCAGGAAGTTTAGGCTTTTTTAGCTGCTTCGAAGGATCGCAAACAAGTCTGATGTTGTCTGCAACCCCTCTTCGAACATTGTGGCCCCGCTCTTCAATAAGAAGAGAGAAGATTAACTGTTCAAACCAAACTTGCTCCTTTACAGTTGTCCAAAAGCTGGAGTCCCGAACGGAACCTTCGATGATAATGGCAAAAGCATACCAAATCAGCTTGTACCTACTAAGCTCCAGCACTTGAGTAGGGGATAAATTTTGCCCGGCATCTATAAGACGGAGTAATTGTCCCACTAGAGCGGCGGAATCTGGGATTCGGAGCATGTCGCCTGCCACAGGTGGTTTAACTAATAAGAAGTCAATCATGAGACTAGCCTATCGATTTTACATAACGACTACTTGCCTTGCAATGCGTAGTAAAGACATTCGGTCATACTGATAGCGAGTTGAATATGTGTTGGCGAAAGCGTTAAGGATTCTAGAATCTGAGATCTCGTCAAAGCAGCAACTATAACCTCGATACTGTGGGAGATGAAGGATTCGCTTGGGGATGGCTGGCAGGCGCTGTTAGCATGCTGAACAATCAAGATCAAGGTAGTAGAAAGTCTGCCGCACGAACCTCGAGAGCTTCTGCTCTAAGGCAGTCTGTGAGTGCGTTCACCGAATACAGTAGGATATATGGCTTAGACATGGGGAACATTGTCTCCGCCGTTTCATCTGTAGATTTTACCAGGTTGATAACCCTTTCCTGAGGAGGAAATACCACAAGGAACTCGAAGATCTGTCATTTGTTAACAGATCAGGCTAAATGATGCAGAAAGAACTGTGGTGATGGTGGTTCATACCTCTCGAGCTAGATTGTCGTCAAGGTTAAGAAGGTCATAAAGATCATCAAAATGTTTCAAGACTTCGGTGTCCACTGACGTCAGGGCTTGGATCCTCCGCCCAGGAGTTCCGCGACAACTTGGATCTCGCCGGACAATCAGCAATCCTGTTGCAAGCCTCAAGTCTTGAAGTGTCTGATCTGGCTTATCAAGCAGATCCATCCGTTGTCCTGCGAATATGGTCATAAGCTTGGGGAACCCGGTGACTTTAACAAGTGACTCAACGAGCTCGGACGCGGTAGACAAGTCGCCGATCTGTAATGTGCGCACTTTCGAACTTGAGCCGCCATCAAATGCCTGGTAGCGGATATCGACAATCTCGCCTTTCAGGGGATTGATCGGCAAGTTGGGGAGGGAGTGCTGCGGTGGGCTATACTGAGGTCGGGCTCGTAAGGCTTGAAGAAATTGTCGAAGGAAGAAGAGAGAACGACTGAATTTCAGCTCATCAGCACCAATAACCTCGGAGCGAGTCTCCAAGGCCATAGAATCTTCGGCGTCGTTTGCACGGTCATTCGGACGCGATTTGAGGTTATGAGCTGCCGCTTTAAGTTGATCTACACAGCGGTCAACCAGACTTATATGCGTGGCTTCAACAGCTGATCGTGGAGAACGTCGAATGATGTTGTGATCGAGGTAGACCTCTATCGCAAAAGCAGTAGCATCAACTTCGATAGATTTGGGCGGCGCAGTTAGAATGAAGCTCCATATCCGATCCATTCCGGGAATCGTTATCACTTCATTTTCATCAACTGTTGGCGGAGGAGTGAAGCGCATCTGGTAACTCAGAGCCGTCTTCGCAAAGGAAAGAACCTCGGAAAAATAATCCGCAGGGGGAGAAAGGCGAGGCAGGTAGTAGTGAATGCATCGATCAATAAACGGATTCTCTTTCCCACTGTTTCCAGTGAGATTGCACAGCATGTCCCATAAGGCTCTTCTTCCAGGCTGAGGGAGTATTCGCGACATAAAAACTTTTTGCCATAAGACGTCACCGAGGTCAGGCGTGATGGAGTCTGGCGCTTCATCAATAATCTTTGAAAGCATCTGCACACGGGGTAAAAATCCGTTCCATAGAAAGGTATCTGCAGCTTCCACCACCTCTGCCAGTTCGAAAATTAGCAGCTGCGTAAGATTAAACTCCGTGGCAAGTTTGCGGATTTCCCGGGAGTCACGACTTAAAAGGGCATTCAAAGCCTGAATGCTACCGATGCTGAATTGATTCCTCTCAGCAATATCCTGAACACACCGCTCGTAGATATCCATTTTATCCGCGTCACTGAGGCCAATGTCCATCAAAGACGCCAGCTTGGCGGCGGCAAATTTTTGCAAGTGAGCTTTGTGGTCCACAGCAAGCTCTTCAGACGCAGCACTCTCACGGATTAGGCGTACACATAAGCGCAGAGGTCGTATGTCGATGTACATTGTCCCTAAGCGGTTCTCTCTGTCGTTATAGCTCTCAAATAGATATAGAAAGACTTGGTTGCAAAACTCTATCATCCGACCGTCAAACCGAACAAGCGGAAGCTCTAGCATCTTAGAGCAATAGGAGTGCAATCTAGAGGGGTCACCGAGCCCGATATTGAGCGTCTTTTGCATCATCCCAAGCACTTCAGACACAGTTCTGGGATCTGGGCTGTCTGTGACCGTCTTCCAGATTGTGTCAGTATCGGACTCGGTGTAGGCCTGAGTGATAACCAGGAAGCCCAGGACATTATAGCCTCTGCTGATTAGCTGGGGATGGGAGTCGACTCCGACGATGTAGTCGATAATCTTACTCTCCCGCAGGATCTTGACAAGGAATTGAACGAGGGGGTGGGCGATCCCAGCAAAGGGGTCAGGCTGCATGTAGGCATTGAAAGCCTGTACAAAATCCCCTTGCATCGTCTCAATGCCGAGAACTCGTAGCTCCATCCGACCATCCATGATGTGCTTCCTGAGCACGCTAAATCTCCACCCACGAAGTACAATGGAAGCCAAGTCTTTCAATTCGATGTTCCCAGGTGCATGTATTGACAAATCTGTCGCTATCCGCAAAGCAAAGTCATCACCGCAATGGCAAAGCGCAAAATAGGTAGACGACACATCGTTCAGAACCTGAGGACTGGTGTCAATTGTTACCCATGGGGATTTCTTGACAATATCGGTCTGGTACCGTTCATCCACAGAACGGACAAGGTTGTAAAGCGTGTCCATGGCTTGCTCGTGGACAGGAGAATCGAACAACGGGTCACTCCGATCACTGCCTGATTCAGCCAGAATGTTTGCAATATTCAACACTCCAATCAAGATCGGGGACAGATGGGAATAGCGCGTAATAAATGTGGTAATACAGGAAGTGTATTCGGAGAGGTATTGCGGTCCATTGAGCGAAGTAAGTGTTATCTGGTCGACAAGGCGTACTATCCTATTCGAAGCTTCCGTGCGATATTTCGTCCGCATCGTTCGGAAGAAAGGGGTTTTGTCAAGAGTTAAGATCCACTTCAATGTCTGGACATAATGTTGTGACATCAGATCTGGCCCTGAAACGTCAGGTTGGTCGACTGACTGTCTCAAAGCCAGTGTATCCATATGGATCAGGTGAAGGGACAGGCGAATATAGTCGAGGAAGAATTCTTCCAGGCATTTCCAAAACCCCAGAATATCATCTAAGTGAAACGCATCACTGTATCGTACATTAGTCCTGATAATGGCGTGTCCGAAGGTGTTCCCCTGCCCGAGCGAATACGGACATGGGAAACAATGGTATCACTTACACTCGGCGAAGCAAATTCTCTAACATTATCGGAACTTCATCCCAGAAATTCCGAGATTCCATGAATGTATCGGGCGTAAGCTGATCCAACGAGTTCACAACGTCGCCGAACCACTGCTTCACTGCGCCAAAGATCGCTGTATCGTATTGGGATTCTAGATAATCGTCTTAGTCCTCATGGCGACGACGGTAGGCTGCATGGAAAGGCGTACCTTTTTCTATCGTCAGACTGATATCCGCCAGATTCTCGCGTGGTCCTCTGTCTTCACCGATCGATGGGAAGAGGCCTGGGAGGTCAACGGGTTCGGGAGTACGAAGCTGCACCACGTCCGGTACCGAAGGATCCCTCAGCGCTTCCCCTAAAGGCTTCCAGCTCGTGGTGTTTGGGTCTTGATCCATGTCCTCCAGCTCTGCTACCTCGATTTCCGGGCTCTGAGCAGGCGACGATGAGAGCGAAACGACATTTGCTGGTTGTTCCCCCATGGGTTGTGCGGAGGCGGCGGGGTTCGATTCTTCGACAAGGCTCTGATCCGAGGCAGGAGTGTGATCATCGGGGGTGGTCGGAGTCGGAGGAGTAGTCGGGGACTTCATATTGATAGTCATTCTGCTAGCTGGACGATTCGACACAGGAGCTTCCTCGTCTGTTACGGCAGGAGCATCCGGGATAGATTCGGGGACCGTCACAGCAGTCTCGTTCACGGTAGATAAAGATTCGCAAACACCGCTTCCACTATCAAGACGGGGGCGTTTCCGAGTAGATTGGGGGTCGATTTCTTCCATAGGATCTCCGGGAGAATGCGTCGTGTCGGTTGATGTAGTGTCAGGCGGGGTGCTAGAGCTCTCTAGCGGGGCAACTGCCATGACATTTTCCTAACTCAGCCTTGAGAGGGCGAGCAAGTATTGGTAGTAATAGTATTAACTTTCAGAGGGAAGTATCCGACGTGGGGAGGATCGAAGATGGTTGGAGGAAGAGCTAGGAATGAGCAGCAACTCAAAATGAGTAGATGGGAGTGACGGGGAGCGGAGAAGCTGAAAAAAAGTGAGAGAGAAGCAAAGGAGAACATGAAAATCGGGAGACTAATTCAGCTATAGTCAACTGAAAAGAGCAGGACGCACGGCTCAAAGCTCTTTGACAGAGAGAAAGGGCGACGGCCTTGTCCCTGGTTTCTTTATCGTGGTGTTTGGAGGGGGAGCAGAGCTCTGAGTCTGACGTTGGCGGTGGGCCCGCGGATTGGCGGGCGCGAGGCTCTCACGAGGAGTCAGCTAATCGCTTGATGTCAACAAAGTACGCCAAGAGTGCACCTTCTTGAATAAATATGACACTGAATATACGTCGACGACTAATCGGAGACCGCCTCCTCTGATATTAGCTCGAGAAGGGGAGTCTAGCCACAGCCAACTAGTAGGTACCCATGGAAGCCGAGAAGCACCTGAAAACTAACCACAAACCCGCAGGTTAGAGCTGTCATCAGCGAGACTAAGTTTTTTCTTCTTGGGAGGGTTTCTCCCCACTTGCGCATTGATATTAATCAGCATTTTTCTGAGTTAAAGTCCAACCTCTACCGGGAGATAACCCATATCGTCTCCGAGATCTGAGATTCCAAAGAAGAAAAAGGCTTTGAGGTTTGAATACCCCTGGACCCCTTACAGGAGGCAAGGTACAAGCATCGAAGAGCTTCCTAGCCGTCGAACAAAAGTACGATTCCGGCATGTTGTAAACTTGTAAGAGTGAACATCTCTAGAATGTACAGGACATAACACTTTGACCAATATGGCTTTATTCCTTCCCTCCGGAACGCTCAATCTTGCGAATGACTTTAGCTGGATTACCGACAGCGAGATGGTAGGGAGGAACATCCTGGCATCAATCAGAATCAAATCTCCAAAGAGCAGCGGCAACTCATCTACCTTCGTTACGACACTTCCAGCTCCAATAACGGCGCCGTTTCCTATCGTCACCCCTTGAAGAACAGTCACATTCCCCGCTAACCAACAGTCCTCACCAATATGGATTTCCTGCCCTGTCTCAGGGCCCTTCGTGCCATTTCGTAGGTCCGGATCTAGAGGATGCCTCCCACTATACAAAGAAACTTTAGGCCCGAACAGCGTTCGAGCGCCAATGGTGACCAGGCATGTGTCGATGATGACACAGTCAAAGTTGATAAAGACACCTTGGCCAATTTTTACATTGTAGCCGTAGTCAACTCTAAATGGCGGTTCAATCCACGGCTCATTCTCCAGAGCCGCGTCATCATCATCGGGATCCTCCTGGAGAGGTGGCAGAGGGGTCGTCTCCTGCAATATACTATGTCATGCCGTACAACGTCAGCAAGAGTTTATACGTTGAGGCTCGTGCTCGGAAACAAGCACCGAAGTCGGCATCAGATTGGCTTTTACTACTGGTCTCCATGTCTCTTCGACCAGCCAGAACTCACTCTTTCCAAAGCTCGATGGAGCGTCTTCGCGAGACTTCACCGGCATTGTTAAATCCGGTACATGCACGCCGGCAGCGAGCCCTTTCGGCTGTCAACTGCGGGGTGAAGGCATGATAAAGTTCACCCCGGAGCATCTTATCTTTTTCAGTGTCAGGCATCTTGTTTCGTAGAGTTGGCTTTTCAAAAGCGGGGATGATCAATTTGGAGATATGACTCCAGACCGATTATATATATATATGGAGTCAAGCGTTAACCTTGTCCACTTCGGGTATGGTCCAGTCCACTATTATATGTCATTGTATGGAGAACTGACTGGATAACTTGAAAAGCCCTCATTTCTGTCAAAATGCTCCTATACAGAGTGAGAATCATAAAAAGTCTCAGCAAGGGCGAACCCAGAAGATTTCTTAATTCTCAAAATCCGACGACAAGTGACCAAGATCAAAGAGGCGTAGGTTCCTGAGGCTCCGACAATTTAGTATACTGGGACCCACTTCATATTGTTCTCTCAAGGTCCGCCGTCAGGCTCCGATTGTCCTCCTGATTGTTTCCTCTCATGCCAGCAGTACTTCTTCACCCCTCTCCCCCCGCTAGTTCTTCTGACTCTTAGAGTACGATGCTCGATCCGTAATCAATTGTCTATCTGTCTGACTTTCCTCCCCCCGAGCTTCGAAAAAAAAAAAAATCGAGAACACGAAACACGACCATGGCTCCCGAGAGCTCCGCGAATGCTCTAGCAGCAACCGGCTACACAACCTGGCACCCACCGTCAAACTCGAACTCACAATCTCAATCGCCATCGCCATCCCCAAACGCAACCCTGATTCCCTCTGTGGACACCTCCATCTACCCCAACGGCAAAAAGTCTCTCTCAGGCATCTCCCTCCGCGCGTTTCTCATCGGCACAACGCTCGGACTCTCCCTCTCCCTTACCCTCTCCCTCCTCGATTTCAGGAACATCCTCAAGAACCCGCACTACCTCTGGCGCCTCCCCTTCTTCCTCGCCTCGCTCGCGCTCTTCCACTTCCTTGAATATTACGTCACAGCCGCCTACAACACGCGCCACGCGACAATCTCCGCCTTCCTGCTCTCCTCCAACGGCTGGGCTTACAACGTCGCGCACACCTCCGCGGCAGTCGAGTGCGCTCTCGCGTACTACTTCTGGCCGCGCAATTCCTACTTCGAGTTTACCGGCCCGATATGCGGGGTCAAGGTGCAGGTTGTGCTCGGGCTGGCGCTTATGGCCGTGGGCCAGGTAGTTAGGACGCTTGCGATGGCGCAGGCGGGCAGTAACTTCAACCACACGGTGCAGGTTGAGCGGAAGGAGGGACATACACTTGTGAAGCATGGGGTTTATGCGGTGCTGCGACACCCGAGTTACTTTGGCTTCTTTTGGTGGGGCCTCGGCACGCAGTTGGTGTTGGGGAATGTGGTGTGTCTTGCGGGGTATGCGGTGGTTCTGTGGAAATTCTTTGATAGCCGCATTCGAAGTGAGTATTCGTTTTGCTTTTCGGTTAAATCATCTTTGCTAACAGTTATCAGGGGAGGAGCGGTTCTTGATCGCTTTCTTCGGCGACGAGTATGTGACATACCGGAAGAGGACATGGATTGGGGTCCCTGGTATTCCGTGATGCCGCGAGGAGCATTACCTTTTGTTCTTTGCTATGTACAGAGTAGATTTCTATTTATTTCCCCGATTTAGCCATATATCGTGTCTTAACACATTACGAAACGCAATATGCCATCACGAAGTTGAGTGGTATCAAACAAACGCTGTCAAACAGAAAGTTCCATCAGCGATAACATATAGATAGCTGCTTCAAAGCTTGCTCTCCCTCTCCGGAGCAACTCCTCCAACTGCCCCAGTCATATAAACCCCTTGCTGTCCCTGCTCCTCACCCTGGGCACTCTCGGCCCCAAACAAAATCAGATCCCTGCCACCTTGGGAGCTCCACCACGTAACACAATAATGTGCCCGCTCAACGTCCATCTCCCCATTACTCAAGGCATCCCAGAACCGTTCCACACAGACCTTGCGCATCTCCGGCGCCGGGATCGTATTGACCAGGTTCGCAGTCAGCGGGAGCCATTCCTCGAGATCTTCTACGCGCAGGAAGCATAGGCTGTCTATGAGTGCGAGTGTGAGAAAGGACTGTTCAGAGAGGGGTACTGTCTTGCCCATGTCCGGTCCTGTGGTACCTTGTGCCGCCGGCGGTAGCGCTGTGTTTGATGCGGCGAGGGCACGGTCGTAGAGGACTTCGAGGAGGATTGAGGGGAGGAGAGGCTGGCGGTTTGCAATTGGGGATGGAGGGGCGGTAACTTGGAGAACGGTCTTGAAGGCGAGGCGGAATTGGCGGCCAGAGAGGTTGATAGGGAAAACCTGGGGTTGATTAGTATGGGAGCTAGAAAAGAGCCAGTGCGTCAGTGACCTACGGCGAAGAGGTTATCGAGGTAGAAGGGAAGGTGTTTGGCAGCCACTGCTGCGTTATTAGGAATAGCGAACACGGCGAGGGCCAAGCTGTGAGCGGCTTCGAATATTTCGAGGAGGTGATTGTTTCCACCGGCTGGAAGGTAGGGCAGTGCAGCTTGGACCAGCAAATCCTCGCTAAACTGTGGTGAGACAACGGTCGTGAAGAGTTCAGATGTGTTTAGGAAGAATAGATCAAGGCATCGATCAAGAGGGTGACTGGGAATCTGACCAAGCTCAGTTGGCTTGATGCTTTTTAGAAAGTTCTCGGTCAAGTCGGGGTACTGAGCAAGGATGTCTACGGCCGCTAGCGTCACGAAGGTGTGCTGGGATGATGAATTCGAACCGACACGGGAGGAGATGAAGTAAAGGTTGCGGAGAATGTGGAGGGTTTGCATCGATATATATGGGGCACCTGGCTCAGCGTTAGATATATATCTAAACATAACGGTGCTGTACTCACTCTTGTCTGAGGCTAGAGTATGGTCGTTGATCACTCTTCCAAGGGCTGCCCGGAGCACAATCACAATGGAGTACAAGAAACTGCGTAGCAGCTTCCAAAGTCCAGGGATTGTGCTCTTCAGTGACTCGGCATCAAGGAACTCAGCCTCCTCCGCCCGGTCAACTTCCGATAACTTGTTCTGACGCCACTGCACTACCAAGGTCCGAACAACGTCTGCGATCTGATCCACTGAGTGTGAGACGAGACTGGGATCTCGCACATTTTCGAGAGCGTGGGAAATTAGTCGGGACAGCGGCCCTAGCGCAGAGATAAGCGGGCTCGAGGAGATGGTTGTTATTCGTTGAAATGTAGGCGATTGTTGAGGCCAGGCAAATCGCTTGGCAGGAGTCTGGACAATGTCCTCATCAACAGTCCCGAGGAAATATGCGCTCTCTAGGCCCTCCCGAGATAGAAACGTTGCTTGAGTCATGACTGGAAGTAGTCTGTCGTAGTTAAGCCTGCTCCTCTCAAGATCAGATAAGAGCTCAAACGAGTAGTTGAGGACCATTGTAATGCAAAGACCGTCAAGCTCATCCTGCGGGTTCAATTCCTCTAGAGAAAGCTGCGCAGCAGTCACAAGAGCAGACTCCAGCTTTTTCCGAACGTTCCACGGTAATCCCTGTCTATCCTGCCCTTCGAATCCTAGAAGCACACCGCCGATGAGTAGTAGATGTCTCCACCGCGGCGACTTCTCGTCGGCTCCGCTGACAACTGCCTTAACCCATTGTTCACGATCTAATTTCTTAACAGCTCCGTATGGTATTCGAGGATCTCGCGATTCCTCGCTCTGGAGAATTGCCATGGCGGCTGTGTTAAACACGCTGATTAACCTGCGGCAGGAATGGAGGTCGACAGATTGGTCCCATATTGCCGGAGCTGTCAGCAGCTGTGAAGCGAGCAGTGTTATATTCAGCGGATTCTTGAGGACTGATAGAAGGCTCGTTGCGGTTGGAAGTAAACTAGGATCTTGGGAGTTAGCTGTCGCATGCGGTGGACCGAGGTGCTTATCGGAGGGTTACCTCAGGCCATCTTGGGCATTAGACGGAGATTGAAGGGACCGCAGAAGAGCGCCCAGAGAGCGCTCTGTCGCCATTTTAGAGAGCACGCCCTGTAATAGCGGTTATGATGGCATAGGCGAAGCAGTTAGATGAATGTAAAGGGACGTCAACAGCGCGCTGCTATCAGCGGGCAATTACCCGCGGACGGATCACGTTGCCGAGGTTAGTCTGGGGTGGGCAAACAATGCAAACAGCTTCCTTCCTGATCGACCACGCGCCTAGAAAGCTACCGTCAGGCAAGCAAAGCCGCAACAGCCCCAAATCACCACGCCCGATATCATGGGGTCACCGTTCGCTTTACATTGTCGGTCTCCTCCTTGACAGACGTGATAATTGCTCTTTGGAAATGGCGAATAACCGCGTGCCGATCAACTACGAGACCCCTCCGTTCCCGTCGCTCTACGATCCGTTTCCTGGCCGCAGCAATGTCGCGTTTTATCTCTACCATACCCAAGACATCTGGCGGTTCACGCTATATTGGACCGTGATTTTCTATATATCATGTTACTTGGCTGTCGCTGCTTGTGCCATTGCCCTTCAAGGTCGGGATTGGAGGATTTGTTTAGCTGTTCCTATAATCTATACCGTCATTGGAGGGTTGGAAGCGCTTCTTGCGGGTAGTCTCGTTGGGCTTGTGTGAGTAGTACTCTATGACTTTGCGAAGAGAAACGGTGATGGACCGGTGCTAATGATTGCAGCATTGGCTCCGTGTACGAAGCGGGAAATTTTCGAATGTCCACGTGGATCCCTATTATATGGGGCGGAGTGAATATCCTTGTCTTGATACTCTCGAGCTTTCCGATACCAGGCGGTTTATGAGCGTGGCACGATCATTCTTCTAACCTAGATTTTGTTGACTAATACATGGGACTGGCAGACAATCAATCAAGGTTTGTATCAAGCATGATGGGACTTACTAGCCTTCACTAAATCATTTAGACTTCCATCTGCCATACCTTCAATCTCAGTGATAGCTAGTGAGTATGACCATTGTACCTGGAGTTTACCTAGAGAGAACGCCATTGAATACCCATCAAGGGTATGGCTTTCTCTGGGCATTTAATAAGATAAGACAATCGACTCTTGCTATTGTGATTTCGGTGTTGGGACTTATTGTCTGCAACCCTATTTCAAAACTTTGCCTTTTCAATCCTTTTATTACTCAACAACTAGGCTTTTCACTCTATCCTCTTCCCATCACGTAGCCAACTTCTGTTACTCCGTACTTGGAATATTCTCTTGCAACATCCCTGGCATCTCCTGGCTTTCACCTGTCGTTCAGATTCAATCCTTCTATTACTCAACAACTAGACTTTTTCACTCTATTTTCTTGCCATAACACAGCCAACTTCTTTCTATTTCTCCGTACTTGAAGTATCCTCTTGCGACGTCCCTGACATCTCTCTTTGCTCTCACCTGTCGTTCAGAAGCCTCAGACTATTCGAGACTTGTTTTGACCAACCCAACCGCCTCTATGTCCCCTTCATCGAAGCCGAAAGATGCGTTTCGCGTCACCAAGCCCTCAAAACGGCTTCATGACTTTGCAGCGAATCTCACCAATGCCCTCAACAGATGTGTGCCATCGGACGATCCTCATCCATACGATCAAGTAGTTGTTTTAGCCATACACTGGTACAACGATGACCTTGATGTTGTACCATTGGAGAACGAGCTACTGGATGTTTTTAAGAAGATTTATCACTACGATGTTGAATCCTACACCATTCCTCAGAAGCGGCCAGACAAGTCTCTTATCAATAGGCTCTCCAACTGGACCTTACAATACGCCGACAAGCGCACGCTGCGCATATGCATGTATTCCGGGCACGCATCAGCCGCCGGGCCAACAGACGAGAACTGGTACTTTGGGTGAGTCCTGGGGGATCCGATTAATCCAAATGAGCCACTAGAAGCTAACATCTAGAAAAATAAGTGGTCGATTAAATTCAGATGGGACTCTAGCCGGTCCAACACTCGATTGGCACCGTGTCCGATCCTCCTGTGAATCAAGTGATGGGGGGGATGATGGGGACTTATGCTACATTTTTGACTGTTGCTCGGCCGGGTCGGGTGCTCTATACAATGGACCTGAGCTTATATGCGCTTCTGGATTTGAACAGATGGCGGGGGCAAGCTTGATGTTTGCATTCACACAAGCCTTGATAGATACCCTGAAGGACCTGAATGGCGAACCTTGCAGCCTGGCTAATATGTTTTCGATCCTTTATCGCAACTCTTCCCAGCACAACGTTGCTGCAAGTCCGTTGCACATCCTAAAGAAGAATACCTCGAGTATCGTTTTACAAAAACTTACAACCGGCCAAACCACGCTCCCGAGATCGGATACGCAAAAGTCGAAACATAAAGTCTTAATATCAGTTCACCTATCTGATGACAGACCGAACCTTAAGTCGTGGGAAAACTGGCTAACGAAGAACATACCATCCGGGGTCCTCAGCGCCGGCATCAAAATCGAATCCGCGTTTGATAGCAAAAGCAGCATCATCCTGGTGACGCTTCCGTTGGAACTTTGGACCGTGCTGGATCCGACAGACCAAGCTTTTACGTTCATAGGGTTTGTCACATCGAGTAATCGTCTGACTCTCGGTGGCCAAGGGCAACTGCAATTGCCTTTCCACGGTTCATCCGGTCCGCAAAGCAAAGAAAACACTCCCTTCTCCCACCAGTATCGGAAGTCGCTGGGCTAGCCTAATTGCCGGCTAGCTGGATATTTCTTTCTCTATTTGTAATGGGTTGTTTCGAACTAAGGGGCCTGGCGGAGCCTATCACCTTTTGTCCTTCTAGTCTCCTTTTGAAAGTAGTCGAACTAGCTGGTCGCTAAGAGGGCTGCTTCTAGTATCTAATCGAGGCTGTTATTGTTCCTATTACCCTGTGTCTAGTTGCGACACCTGGCTCTTTCTCCAAGTAACTCAAGATACTGAAGTGAGATAACAGGACGAAGCTTTATAGCTTTTGGGAATATCAGCAGCTTTGAGCTTTTTTTTAGGAAGTTTCCGAAGGTTTGCGCCCAATATGCAATTGTGTTACCACTAAAAATAGATAAAACGCGCCGGATGGTATGTTACATCCAAAAGACATTGCCATATCCTCGCAAAAGCCATGTCTCAGCCCAACAGTCATCAAACAATGCGTCCATCATTTCCCGAGCCGATCAAACAACTCTAATGTCTCATCACCGATTATAGTTGTTATTGGGAGGAAACCCACCCTGTAAACCAGGAAGACCTCCGCCTCCAGCTGGTGGGGGAGCCGGAGTAAAGTGGTGTGGAAATCCCGGCGGTAAGGTAATTCCTTGCGCAGCGAGCTGTTTCTGAAGCGCTGCGAGATCTACATTCACAGGTGGAGTTACCGACATGGGAGGAGCTGATGACATCGGAGGTGCGAAGGGGAAACCCGGGAACCCAGTGTTTGGTGGAAAGGCGTTCGTTGGTGGCTGACCTAGAGAGGCAGCCAGGCCTGGTGGAGGTGGAGGTTGTGCACCGCCAATACCTGGTAGTAATGAACTCGGTCCGTCAGGTTGAGGCGCGCTCTGTATGCCAGGGAGGCCTCCTGTAACCTTTCTTTGATCGACGAGACTGTCTGCCTCATCTTGTAATTCTTGTTCCTCTTCTTCTCGCATTTGTCTCCTACCAAAATTCCGATTCCAAGTCCCTTGAGCCTCTGCGGCTTCCTCCCCAATGTGGAACTTATCTTTCAAGTAGCTTGTCTCTCCAGGTCGGGTGCGAGACCAGAACCGCGTAAAATTGTCCTTTGATCCGGAAGCAAGGATGTGTCCCAGAGGATGCCAGTCAAGAGTCCAAATGGTCGCACCGTGGGCGTATTGTACTCGGTGAGCGGGGTAGATTACCTGGGCCGGCGTGTTTGCTGGATCTGGGCTGTCATATGGAGCAAGAGTTGGCACCTGACCCGCAGGCAGATTCGGCTCGTCGAGCAAGTAATGGTACAGCGATCCGTCTTCGCTGCCTGTAGAGATGAGAGAAGAGTGAATAGGGTGCCATGTAAGCGTGGAGATAGGCTTCTCGTGTCCGCGGAGAATACAGATATCCCGCATCATCCGAAGATCAAATATACGTGCCGTCTGGTCGCGCGACGAGGTTGCGAGGAGATTGCTGTTGACGCGCGAGAACTTGGTCGCTGTCACGGTATTTTTATGGCTGTGAAGTGTCGTCAAACAGATTGATGTGCGTGGGTCCCAAAACTTGACCTGGTGGTCTTTCGAACCGGACACAAGCAAACCCTTCGTTGGATGCCAATCGCAAGATTTCACATCCCAGTTGTGGCCGGTAAGGACGGTATCGCACGTTCTGGCTGTGAAGTCGTATATCTTTAGTGTTGTATCGTCGGAGGCGGAGAGGAATTTTGAGTCGCTCGGCGACCAAGCCAAATCTCGTACAGCATCGTGATGCGCGTCGTCTATTGTTTCGACGTTGTTGAAATTCGGCCTCCAATATTTCACATCGCCCTTTTGTCCTCCAGAAATCAACCAGTCATTGCTGTGTGCCCATGCTAGCGACGTAACTCCTGCTTGTACTTGATCGTAGTGTGCCTAGAGCTGTTCAGTATTGATCCTTGTCCTAGAACATCCACACAACATACGTCCATGACGGTTTCAAAGTTGAAAGCTGTTCCATTCCATAGCATAAATTCTCCTGTATGCCCGCCCGTCAAGAGGCGCCTTCCCTCCGGTGTCCATCTAATCACGGTAATCGGCTTCTTTGACTTTCCGATCGACTGGTGTAGGTGTCGGACGGGGATTGAATCTACCGGCGAATGCACACGTGCGGGGGGAGGGAGCATCTAGACGAGAAATCGTGAGCCTTGCAATCTTTCCAGCCGGCGTTGACACTTACATCCACTGTATAGCTCGCGCTTGGTCGTTCAATCTCCATGCGGTGGCCGCCCTTATATTTCGGTCGCCGGTTGCGCATCCATTGTACCATCGATGAGCCATAATCCGTCACAAGTCCTGGGAACTTTTAGCTGTTGTCCGAAAGAGAGGAGTAGACGCGGAGATAGGTCCGAGAGCATACTGGGTCGACGAGGGCCTGCAATTCCACCTTGCCTTCCGAAAGGCTGCCCATCGTTACCGGCGTCATCATAGTATGCCATTGCGACAAGCCAAGACTAAGCTGGAGAGGGCGCAGGTTTGACAAAACAATCAGCGAATCCCGCGATCATGACCGGGGGTCGGAGGGTAGAGGGGCCGAAACTTCGAAGACAAGCGGGCTAGAATCAACTTCAGCCCAGTGTCAGATAAAGAGGCAGCAATGTCCACAAGGTTGTGGAAGGCGTCTGGAACTCTGGAACAAAGGGACGACTGACTTTGAGCAGGCGCCGCGGGTTGGCAGGCGGCGTGATTGGCGGAGTCGGAGCTGGGAGAGCACTAAGTTTAGCGGCCGACGTAACATTGGACTCTTCCAAGTTCCAGGTTCGCCAACGTGAACTCTCAGTCGCTGCGTTCCAGCTAACCCCATGCATGGTCGAACAACGGCTGTCTCCTCCCCTGTCCCCTAGTCAAGAGGCCTTTGCTCAACTTTCGCGGCGATGCGCGACTTGATAACCCCGCCGTTCTGCTCGCTTGCTCCTGACTCTCGTCATTCCTCGATTCTATTCTCGGCGGCTGCCTGTGATCGCACGCTTAGCCTTCTTCTGGCATGACAGATCGCAAAGACCGTCATTATTATTCTTATCCGATGTTCTGAATCTATCTCCGCTTAGATCGCGCAGAGCTGAATGGGAAGATTCGCTCTCCTGTCTATCTTAACAGCGATTGATAACCGTTAATGGTGCATTTTTGATACATCGGCGATTTACTCGACTTATCTATTTATCTCAAGGTTCGGCTTTCTTTCTTTTACGGCGACAATGAATATCGTTGAAGGCCCCTCGTCGCCTCTTGCCTCGTCGGCCAATGGCTCCCGGAACAAGGGGGATGCTTCCCGCTCTCCCAATGGAACGCATCGCAAGGATCCTAACCCATCTTACGACGAGCCGAAGCACCCGACGATAAGGAAAATAGCAACCTATCGACATGTTGTAGCTATTCACTCTCAAGTGCGGCATTCGTGCTTGAGCCGAGATGCCACCAGTAACCCAAGTTTCATCGGGTTCAGGAATCTCACGGTCGTCGTACTTGGTAAGATGACTATCCATCAAGCTGAACGAGGGCATTTTAATCAATACTTCATTTAGTTGCCATGAACCTTCGACTCGTCATTGAGAATTTCTTGAAGGTGAGGTTTTGATGTAATTTTAAGTTGTATGCGAAGCTAACTTCCGCCTAGTATGGCGTATTGATCTGCATCAAATGCCATGACTACCGCAAGCAAGACGTTGTGATCGGGGCAATTCTCTTTGCTCTGGTTCCTTGCCAGCTGCTATGTTCATATTTCATTGAGCTAGCCGCGTCAAGGCATGCTGTGCGTGTGATTGGTCAAGCGAAGAAGACGGACCAGAAGATTTTGAACGAGTCAAAAAGGCTTTGGTTTTTTATTGCGCTGCTACATTCTGTTATCAGTTTCTTTGGGCTTGCTGTGACGAGCTACGCTATTTACTACTATGTCAACCATCCTGGGATTGGGACACTCTGTCAGATCCAGGTCATCGTCGTGTCACTAAAGTCGTACTCTTATGCGTTGACGAACCGTGACCTACGTCGCGCTATGCTCGGTTCGCCATCGACAGACTTTGAGATCCCAGAGCTCTACAAGTCTTGCCCGTATCCTCGGAATATCACCATCGGGAATCTGGCTTACTTCTTGTTGGCGCCCACGCTCGTCTATCAGCCAGTGTATCCCCGAACACCTCACATCCGATGGTCTTTCGTCGGAAAGCGGTTGTTCGAGTTCGTCTGTCTTGCGGTGGTTATCTGGCTTCTCTCAGCCCAATACGCTGCGCCTCTTCTCCGCAACGCGACCGAGAAGATTGCGGTTCTGCATTTTGGGTCTATTTTGGAGCGAGGACTCAAGCTGTCGACGATCTCCTTAGTGATCTGGCTGGCTGGATTCTATGCGCTCTTCCAGTCACTGCTCAACGGACTTGCTGAAATCATGCGTTTTGGAGATCGCGAGTTCTACACGGACTGGTGGAACAGCCCAAGTTTTGGTGTGTACTGGCGGTCTTGGAATCGGCCTGTTTACACCTTTATGAAGCGGCACGTCTATATGCCACTGGTCACTCGAGGCTGGAGCTCAACTGCGGCCGGTACCGTAGTCTTCACCGTATCTGCTGTGCTGCACGAGGTTCTCGTGGGCGTTCCAACACATAATCTGATCGGTATGTTCGAGCCAGACCATAGTTCAAGGGCCAAGGCTGACAGTCAATAGGAGTTGCATTCTTGGCAATGCTGTTCCAGCTGCCCTTGATTCTTCTAACCGCACCGTTTGAGAAACTCAAGACCCCTCTCGGAAAAGCGATTGGGAACTCACTTTTTTGGGTGACATTTTGCGTCTTGGGACAGCCTCTTGGGGCACTTCTGTATTTCTTTGCATGGCAGGCGAAGTATGGCAGTGTCAGTAGGGCACAGTCGTGATTACCAAGCATTGGAAATCTGAAGCACAGGCCCAGCCTCGTATAGCTAATTTCAAGTGAACAAGATGTTTAGATGTTCATCGAAGGCAATCGAACCACTCTTTAAGGACAAGTATGCCTTTCCAGCCGCAACCCAAGAACAGCCATCTCGTATTGAGTTGCACCTTGCAATGCAGTCGTTGCAGTGTGGAGTTCGATTGGATAGCGAATCTCGCCTTGGAACCATTGTAGACCATCGGATGGAGGTATACGTAGTTCCGCGCTGCCTGGGCCTCGGAATTTGGGGCTCCCGTGCACAGCCGGATGGAATCTTTTCCCCGGCTTCCGATCGACGTCAACTATATAGCTTCCCCCATCAACCCCCAAAAAAATCATCACCATCACGCCATTGCTATAGCGCAAGACGAATTTTCATCCAATCTTATCACGCCAGTTTCTTATACCTCGAGCTCCCTCAACCATTTATCGAGTATATTCGCCACAATGGTTACCATCACTGTCCCTGAAGGCTACGGGTAAGTCTATTCATGTCGCACAGTGCGTCACCGGGTTCGCTAACCATGCTTTCTTTTTCTACCGTACAGTCAAATCATCGCTATCTCCCTCGGCGTAATCCCTGTCCTTGGTTTTATCCACGGCGTTGTCGTCGGCAGCTTGAGAAAAGCAGCAGGCGTCCCCTACCCACACACCTACGCGACCGTGGAGCAATGTAAATCCAACGTGCGTCTTCTCAAGCTCCCCAAATCATTTCTTTTCCAAGCATCTAACTTGAACTCTGCCACAGCCCAAAGCGCACCAATTCAACTGCGCCCAACGCGCCCACTCCAACTTCCTCGAGAACGCGCCGCAGACTGTGCTGTCAATCCTGGTCGCGGGCCTGAAGTACCCGCAGCTCGCCACTGCTCTAGGCGGCGCGTGGGTGCTTTTCCGCGTCCTGTTCCTGCATGGCTATGTTTACACCGACAAGCCCCAGGGAAAGGGACGGTACAACGGTGGACTGTTTTGGTTTGCCCAGGCGGCGCTTTGGGGACTTAGTGCCTTTGGTGTTGCAAAGGATCTTTGGTAAAAGTATCATGGTGTGGGAGATAGGCATTTAAAAGTCTAGGTGCAATTTGAGACAACTGTACTCTACCGATCTATCAATTATATTTGGCAATTCACATTATTAAATTTCAACGCCCAATGCGTTGTTTTGATGGATTTCTTGGCGGGATTTTAAGTGCTTATCTTATCGAGTCATGATGCTGATCGGGACGGAGCAAAAATTCCACCGGGGGTGGGGGTGATTTTTTTGTCCACCCCGCAACAGCTGCGGTTCCAGGTTCGAAAGGCTGACTTAATTGAATCCAATTCTTCAATAGCTTCTTCTATTTCAAAACCAGCCGAAATGTCTTCAAAGTCCCACCTGCCCTATGCCGCCCGCGCAGCAAACCACCTGAATCCCCTCACCCGGAAGCTCTTCACCATCGCTGAGGAGAAGAAGACCAACGTCACTGTCTCCGCGGACGTCACAACATCAGCTGAATTGCTTGACCTAGCAGACCGTACGCCTTTCTCGTCCCTCTACAAATCTACCTTCACCTCCACCTTCTCAGCTCTCCTTAATCAATTGCCAGCTAACATGATCCATTGCAACAGGCCTTGGCCCATACATCGCCGTCCTAAAAACCCATATCGACATCCTCTCCGATCTCACCCCCGAAACACTCACCTCGCTCTCGGCCCTCGCTCGAAAGCACAACTTTCTGATATTTGAAGACCGCAAGTTCATCGACATTGGCAACACAGTACAGAAGCAATACCACGGCGGCGCCCTGCGCATCTCCGAATGGGCCCACATCATCAACTGCGCAATCCTCCCCGGTGAGGGAATCGTCGAGGCCCTTGCGCAGACAGCTTCCGCCTCTGATTTCCCCAGCAGCCAGGAGAGAGGCCTGCTCATCCTTGCCGAGATGACGAGTAAGGGATCGCTCGCGACGGGCGAGTACACGGAGCGCTCCGTCGAGTATGCACGCCGGTATCGTAACTTCGTCATGGGATTCGTGAGTACGCGCGCCTTGACCTCGCTGGGTCCTGAGCCGTCGACTGTCGAGCACGAAAGCGAGGACTTCGTGGTGTTTACGACGGGGGTGAATCTCTCCAGCAAGGGGGATAAGTTAGGGCAGCAATATCAGACTCCCGGGTCCGCCGTGGGCCGCGGCGCAGACTTTATTATTGCGGGAAGAGGCATCTATAAGGCCGAGGATCCCGTGGAGGCTGTTAAGGCATATCGCGAGGCTGGCTGGGGAGCGTATCTTGAGAGGATTGGGGGTAAGGCGTGATGTACTTGTTTGGTTAATGGGAAACGGCATATAGAAAATTCTTTCAATGCTGCTATGCTTTTTGTTCTCCGGCCATACTAGATAGACTGGGAATTGGGAACGTGCTAAATCGGGAATAGCGTCATCGGATATCATCTAGATTATATGGCATACTACGTCATTCGAGATGCGACTAGATACTGGCACCAGCTTGTGATTGGGCAATTGGGCATCTATGCACCTGGCAGCGATATGTATAAAGCCAGGCAGTTTTACCGTGCAGCATGATCTGTGATTTACCACAGATTTCCAACCCTATTCAACCGGAACCTCCCTACTACGATCATCCTCTTTGCGTCCAAACCAAAATCATTATCAATATGACCCCATGCTCCGAGTGCATCGACAAGGGCTTGGTTGGTGGCATGATCTGCCCTAAGTGCAAGGGATACGGGGGCTCCTGGATCTATCTATTTCTCCAGGGTCAAGTGCTTGAGGTGAGTGGCTTTCCATGCAGGCGATAGCAGTGAAGGCCAATGGAATGGGCTGACAGGATGAATTGCAATTGGGATAGAGAGAGACAGACAAAACCACGCACCTCCGTCCCTCTGAATTTCGAAGACGAAATAAGACTGCTATAATCCGGATATCTTATTCCCTAGCAACTGTTTATAGTGGGAATGCAGAAAAGCGTTGAACTTGGATACTTTGATTCCCCCAATCGGCTGTTACCTGTGTGTTCCTTATTAGAAGAGGCAGCTGAAACAAGCCATCCATGCACGGTAACTTATTGAACGGCGGACACTTGTGGTTTCTCCTAGAATACTTCACCAATAAAGGTGGCCCGGGCTCGACGTCGAATCACCCGTGATCCTAGCACAGCCACACAAAATGATTGTTATTTATCTTAAGGCCAATAAATGATCGTTATTAGTAGCAAATTTGTGAGGTTTGGCGCTCTCTATGTTTCTATACATATCCATCTACCGACGTTGGAATGGCACGTGTTATTCACTATTACGAAGACGAAATGTAGGATGGGGCTGTCAACCATGATAGAGGTATTCAATCAAGATCCCGTAATTTATACCGGCGCTCATGGCAGCGAAATGATCAGAGGATGCAACTAGCCAGCTCGGAGATTGTTGCCATGACGCTGTACTTCAGTAAATTTGCCAGCTGCTCGTATTATGCAATGAACTAGCGGGCCGTGTGAGCTTATATATGGACAGGCAGTTAATACTATGTATAAATGCTTGCTGAAAGTTCTAGGTAACATCTAAGCTTAATATTATAGTTTAGAGGTGGATAGTTGGATGTGGCGGGTAGTTCATATTAATAAACTGGAGTTACTAATACATCTAAATATAACCATGTCACTGAATTTGACCCGACCAACTTGTAAGGTAGTGAAGAGGGGCATTTTAGGCAACATTTCCTGCGTCTCCGGCCGAGACCCCTGCAAGGCTTCCCCCAAGGCAGCATAGACCCGACTCTGCTTGGTGTGGAAGATCTGGGATTTTTGAATTCTAGAATGCTGCTGAGCACATCATTTAATTGACCCAGGTCGCATTTTTCAAGAGATTCTGTTACCTCAGCCCCCTCAGACTCTGTGGCGTAGATCCCCGCTGTGTTATGTAGTTTACCTTCGAAGTGTCCACCTTCTCTTAACACTGCCATCGTCACTATTCTCTGACTTTGCAACTGAAAACACCAACATCTCACCAACATAAACGGACTACTTTCGACTTAACTTGAATTGAAAGACAGAATGCTGGAACCTTCTTGTCTACCGCTGAACTATTCAGTATGGTTATGGACCACGCAGTTGACGGAAGGCACGACTTTGCGGCTCTCTGCAAGCTATGCCTGGTTTCTCACCAGTGGTACACTACCATGAACGGCAGAATCTACTCGAGATGGTTCTACGATGGTTATTGTCATTTGATTTCGTCCTTGTGGAAGTTCCTTCGCACCATACTCTCTAACAGACCGATTGCAGACCAAGTACGTGAGCTCAATATTTGGAACTGTTCATCAACGCAGCCGCCTTGTCCTACTAGAAGATGACCTTGACATAATTCGGACCTCAATTCGAAACAAGGGCCTTCAGCGCATAGAAACCAGCATCCTGCAAGCTGCCCAGAGAGCAGACTCAAGATCGTTGATGGCACTACTTATGGCAAATCTACGGAATTTAACGACGCTATATGCCCACCTTCCAGAAGCGGACATTTTCCTCGCTGAAGTACTTTGAAAGGCAGTTGAAAATGGACAGGACTCTATCTCAGAACGACTATGCTCCTTTGCATAGACTTCGTGAAGCCCATATTGCAAGTGCTTGGAACTACCGCGAGGATTTCTTCGCTGCAGATGAGTACAGGCTTGAGATAGACCACCTGTGGCCAGTATTCCGGCTACCGAACATTCAAAGACTACCAATCTCCGAATTTGAGTCATGCGGAGCTTCAAATTGGGTTGGAGGTAGTCCACGAATATCAAGTATCGCGGATTTGACAATTGTTAACAAACAAGACACACTACTTACTTTACCGAAGACACTCGTCAAGTTATCTTTCTATCTTGATGACTGTGAGGTGTTCCAAAGGGGCAATCGGGTCACCAATACCGAACTGTGGAACTATATACGACATTATGAAGATTCCATCAAGCATTTGGATATTTATCGAGATAGTACGAAGACTATTCTTCCCAGCCATGTTTCCAATAATGGGCACTTTGGTTCCATGAATGAATTCACACGATTTGAGAAGCTCTGTATCCAAACAGAAGTCCTGCTTGGTGGCTGTTGCAAGGATAATTTGGGGCCTTACAGCTTGACGGATACCCTGCCTCCGACTATTAAATCTTTGACCTTTTACGGCGATGAGGGACTGTCCCTAAATGAAAATCTTATCCTACAGTTGCGGGAGGTTATATTGGGTACTGAATTCCCGCGACTGGGTTACGTTGCGCTGGAAGAGACTTTCAGTTCTATGACGATGCTGCCCACCCGCCGCACGATACCGCGGGGAAGATATGCAACGAAAGGGGTATACGTTACGAGACTAAGCGGCGCTACTCGTGCAATAAGGGGGGTATTGGGCGGCGATATTACCGAGATGTAGCGAGGAAACGCCGGCAGTTGTATACGAAGCAGGACGAGATCAGAGCTGCCGTGACTGCATACCTACACGATTTGAGAGAGACCATGCATAAAGGTGGAGCTTCTACTGCTGACAACTCCGGGGCTTTATCGGACGATTTTGAATCTTCTAGTGACCAGTCAGAGCTCTCGTCAGATGAGCTTGATTCTTCTGGTGGCCGGCCTGAGCCCTCACCCGACGATCAAGAATATACTGGCGACTGGTCCAAACCCTCATTCGACAGTTCTGGATATTTCGATGTCTCATTAGAGGATCTTGATACGTACGAGCTTCCGTGGGACGAGCTAGCCTACCTGGCTGTGTACCCCAAGCCGCAGGATATGTACGAAGACGCCCATCCTTCATACGTTGATGATTTTTGGGATACACCCTGGTTTAGGGACAAGAGCAAAGCTATTGATATGGAGGAAGAAGATTCTGAGCCCGATCGTTATTCTGATGGGGTGTGGTGAAGAAGTTGCAAAGACGCAGGGTTACAATGTTAGACTTCATGAATGAGCGTTTTGTTCTTCTTGTTTCCTGATCCCTAGCAATATTCTTAGGTGTCGTTTCATCATCACGTTGATACTACAGGCACCCCGCCGGTGGTTTAGTGAGAGATTAGGACAACCAAGCAGCGTGAGTGTATGATACATGATTTTGTACTAGTAGATTCCCAGATAGCTTAGGTCTAATACATAATCGTATCTCACGTCAAGATACAGCTCGGTTGGATTGGTGCACTCGGTACCTCCCATGCTCCGCTGTGTCTAGTCTGCACAGGAAAAGCCGTACATATGGACGCGGAATTAGTCCCAAACTGGGGCATATTGAGATAAACCGGGGTAGCTGGCGCGGCTGCCGTCGCCTAGAATTCTGTATACTAAGTTAACAAATTTACAGTACATAGTTTCCCCCTTTTTTTTTTCTACCCTGGCTTTTTCCCCCCGTAATTCCGGCATCTTGTCGGCTTGCCATTGTATCGCCTCATCTCCACGAGATTTTTTACATCAGAAACGTCAAGAAAACGGTAGGAAACAAGCGGTCTTATAATCTAACCTCAGGCATCTGATCATTTAAGCCTAATCACTGAATGAACTGGCCAAGGCTGTTTTACTCAAAGCACCTATTGGCGACCGTCCATCCTTCGAGGCGATTGAGCAGGTATTGAAGGGAAAGCCATACAAGATCATCACTATAACCCACGTCGACACATCCACGGGCGTCCTCAGCGACGTGAAGCGCGTGACCTTTTTTTTTTTTAAAAAAAAAAAAAGTAGCTGAAGTTGAGGAGCGGGCTGTTCATGTTAAGTCTTACCCCAGCCTAAGCAAAAGCAGACCTACCTTTAACGCTAGACCAATAGTACCTTGGGCAGAAAATCATATGCTTATTTCAGCGTTTGAACCAGAGGGCTGGTGGTTAGGGAGTAATATGGGTTATTTGAATATGTGATAGAAGGGAAGGGAACTCGAATCTCGGGGGAGTCAAGGCGAGGGGTAGGGCCTGCGTGTAGATGTCACATGGCTGATTCGGCCGGGAATTTTAGATTTATGAGTGGGGAGTGATGAGAAGTGCGAATCTTCGCAGAGGGAAAGTAAACTGATGAGGATGTGAGGGCAGTGATGGTAGTGATGAGAGTGAACGATTTTTCAGGGGGTCGGTAATAGGCTTGGGTAGTGGAAGATAATAGGGGCTGTGTTAGGTAGAGTGAAAGTAGGACAAGGAAATGGAATAAGACAGAGGAAGGGAAAGGCAATGGAAGGTGAAGCAAGATGGTAAGATGCTGAAAGTTGGTTTAGGGAGGGGCAGGATGAGGTGAAAGGCGCCAAGGTGAAGGACGGGGAAAATAAGGGGGAGGAAGTGAAAGAAATGATGCAGGGGGAGGTAGATAGATGGCGGTATCTGGCAGTAGATCGGAGGTAGACGGTAGAAGAAATAAAATAGAAGAGAGATGAGAAGAATATGGTTCGCACTATCCCACCCGCCCTCCATGGCACGTAGAGAGAAGATAAATGCCAGTACATAACAGTAGTGATGGGAGATAGACGGTAGAAAAAAGAAAGATAAGAAGAAGATGTTATGCTCTCCCACCTGCCCAACGTGGCACATAGATAGCGTATAGATGGCAGTATGTGGCAGTTGAGTTCAGGCATAGACAGCAGAAGAGATAGCAGAAGGATAAGGAGAAGATGAGAAGATAGTGTATGCCGTCCCACCCACCCCCCGTGGCATGTAAATGGCAAGATAAATAGCGCAATATATCAAGATAGACAGAGGAAAAAATAAGACAAAGATCATTATGGACTGGGACACTCACCGCGCTGCTGCACCCCCTGCTAAGACGAAGGCTAGCCCGCAGGCCCGCCAACGCCCTTAGCAGGAAAGCCAGCAGCGAGACAAGTATACCGGCCCCTGGCCCGGCCCATCATTGGTGTTAGATCTAGAGGGGGAGGACAGGTAGGAAGAATATCAGTATGGAAAGTAGTCAACGGGGTAAACTGAACACTCACCTCTGTCAATATCAAGCCGAAAAGCTCATGCCCGCCCGGCCACCCAACCAAGGCATGAGGAATGCTGTAAAAGGGGAAGTAAGAATAGAAGAGAAGCATTACCAGGCCGATACACTCGCCGCGTTGACGTGCGACCTGTCAAGGACGAGGGCTAGCCCGCAGGCCTGCCAATGTCTTGACAGGCAGGGACAGTAACGAGACGAGTATACCGACCTGGGCCCGGCCAGCCACCCACCAACCCGCGGCCGGGCCATTATGTTGAATGGGGGATGCTGTCATACCGTTAATTCAAAGCCCAGCTGCATAGTAGCAAGTAAGACGTACCTCTGTTGATGCCGGAGTTGGATGCCCAGGTCTGCCCAAGCAGGACCTGCTAAAAGGGAGAGGATGCTTCAAACGTGTCAGAACCAGTAGCTATTATGACATGAAACACTTACCGTCAAGCCAAGAAGCGATACTTGCTAACCAGGTGGAGTAGGCAAAGTGGATGAGGTAGATGAGATGGAAGGTGAGAGTTAAAACAGCAGCGAGACTAGAAGATAAAGACATGACATGACTTACTTTAAGTCCGATGCTGCTGCCGAGTAAAACCGTCGGAGTCAACTCGTGCCCAAGTATATTATGCCCTGATTGCAAGTTACTCACCTTGTCCGTTGCCCAGCATCCTTTCAATGCCACAAGCGTCACGTATCGCCGCATACAAGTCAGATATGTCCCAAGTCAAGCGGTAGAATTCATTTACTTATCTTTGAAAAATAAGAACGTCCACTTCCCAGGCCCATCCCAGCCTCCCTACCAGGGCCCGTATCGGATATAGTCGAATGCTGCTGTCTAGTGAGGTAAGTGCATGATCACGCAGTATGAGGTATCACCCTACCGATCAAGGAGAAGAACTCCGTCCGTTTCCCAAGTCCAACCCCGCCACCCTGCCAAGGGGCTTGAGGGTCGTTCGATTCTGTCAAAAGGGCGACGAGCGTGGTCAAAATCCACGTTGAAGGGCATCCATAACCGATCAGTGAAAGGAAACCTTTCTACTTACTTATTCCTCACAGGTCTAACTCTGTATCACACGCCGAAATTGTGTATGGAGTCTATGTCGTCTATGCAGCATGTACCAGGTAAGTAGATCTATCAACAACAGCAAGCAGATAGATCTCTTTCATCTATTAGAACCCGGAGAGGTGTCCGTATCCCTGGCCCATCCCTGCCATCTCTGCCATGGCCAGTTCGCTTCGCGTTGAGGATGCGGTCAATCGAAGACGTGCTCTCTGCGATAAGTTAGGCTACCAAGAGCACTGCGAAGGGTTAACTTGGCCTGTATTGTCAGTACACTGCCCACCTTAGCCACCCACCAGGTATCATACTATAAAGGCAAGTTTGCTATGAGGTTAGTATACTCCTGCTCGCTCAACCGCCCAACCAAGGCCTGGACTGGTAGAGGAGTCAGGATGCTCTTGTTAGTCTAATTTGTTGCAAGAAGGGGGGGCTGTAATTATTCTTTGGATGGCATCACTCAACAGGAAGCCACTAAAACATCATTAGAAACGTGTGAGCTGATGGATTAGCATTAGATAATATCGTGTACCTGCATTTATCCGATCAAGTGTTGCCTTGCCCCAGCTAACCTGTCAGCAAATCCCCTACCAACTCTAACAACCAGGAAAGAAGGCCAGTGCTTACCCCACCCCTCCCCCGCCTGAGCACCCATGCCCGTCCCAGCCGTGCAACCGAGGCAGGAAAAAAGAAGTCAAATGTGTCGTTGGCCCAACCCTGCCGCCCAACCGAGGCCAGAGACTCAAGTCGACGTCTATATCATATCAGTCATCCTCAGCCAAAAATACCAATACAAAGATACGAATCAAGACAAGTGTTCACCGAAACCAACAACTAACCAGTTCCCTCTCCCTCCCCTTTTGCTCTCTGTCCCACTTACCTCTCTATCCACTCTTCTACCTAATAAATAGTCAACGTTGACCAATATCATAATCTAAAGATTACTTCCATGTGCAGCACGAAGGTCTATCCCCCAGGCCCGCCCAGTCACCCTTCCAAGGCCTGTCTCGTTCGTCGGTTGTCTCTGTCTCCCCAAGCTACTATCCCTGACTTGTTATCAGCACAAGCTCGAATCCCTATATAATTTGCATCAAGAACTTACCAAGGATGAGCTGAAGGCCTTCCCCCATGTCCGCCCCAAACCCCCCAACCAGGGCAGAATGCTGTGAAGGTTAGTTAAAGCTGTATAGTTAGTATACCCTGCCCACCCAGCCGCCCAGAGCAGGGTGCTGTAGAAGTTAGTCGAAGCTGTATGGTTAGTCCCGCAACTTCCGTCCACTCTCCTCCCCTCCTTTCCCCTCCCTAAACATAGTCAGCTCTAAACTATCTACTATGAATGATGTACTCATCTGTCCTCATAGAGGACCTATCGCCCAGGCCCAATCCCTACCACCCAGCCTAGGCCTGTCTCATTTGGTCGTTCGGTTGGTGGCCCCCCCTTTCCTCCCTTCCCCCTCAGCCTAATACGCAGTCAGCTCTGTCCAAACTCAGCCATTGCAAATAAAGTACCTACAGCTTCGTCTCTCAAGTCTATCCCCCAGGCCCAATCCCAACCACCCAGCCTAGGCCTGTCTCGTTTGGTTGGTCGTCTCTCTTCTCTCCAATACCTCCTCAGCTCTATCTGAACTACCTACCACAAAGGGAAGAGTATTTACCAGCTCGCCACTCAAGCCTCTCACCTAGGCCCTTCCCGCCACCCTACCTAGGCCTGTCGAGTCGGTTGGCTTGTCGGTTGGTCGTCTCCCCCCACCTCCTGTGCCCAAAGCCCAGTCAGCCTTACTTCATGTTTATATACTGAAAATAACTTACCTGTTCGCGTCTCAGGCCTCTCTCCCAGGCCCTGCCCAGCCACCCAACCTTAGGCCTGTCGAGTTGTCGTGTTTTTTTGTCGGTCGGGGTTCCTCTCCTCTGCTCGTTTACCTACTTTGTATGTCAGTCTACATTCAAGTCCAATCTGCTCACCCAAGATACTCAAATTACTTACCTGCAGACCTTTAAAACCTCTCCCCCAGGCCCATTCCCAGCCACCCAGCCTAGGCCTGTCAAGTGTCGGTCAGCTGGTTGATCCTATATTCAGTTAGCCTCCCCCAGCTTCCACACATCTCTCCTCCCTGAAACACGGCCAGTTCAATACCAACCAACTCCACCATAGGGGAAAAAAAAATACTCACCTTCGTCATCTCCCAAAACTCGCCCCCAGGCCTAATCCCAGCCACGCAACCTAGACCTGAGTTGATCGCTGAGAACCGATGCCTCCAGGATCGGTACTACTGTGTTGTTCGCCTCCTACTCACCTATTCACACACTAGTGCCGAGAAGACCTAGAGAGCACAGTTAACTCGTTTTTTCTCGCATACAATGGAGAGCGCACTTACCTAAACTTACCCTCTTCCGTAGCTGTGTTGTCCCAGGCCCGTTCCCTGCCTCCCTGCCAGGGCCTGTGCGTGTCAATACTCTGCTGTGCTGTTAGCTCGTAAGAGGGGGACCGGGAGGAGGGTGGCTAGTAGTAACTAGCAATGCTATTTATATGGCAATAGATATCAGTAGATGGAGTAGAAAGAACTGAAAAGCCGAAGTAAGAAGTAGAAGCAGGAAACAGAAATAAGAATCAGAAATAAAAAATAAAAATAAAAAGCAGAAGTAAAAAGCAGAAACATGATGTAGCAACTAAATAACTAAATGCAAGAATTGAATATAGAAATAGGATGCAAGAAGCAGAACAAGAAGCAGAACAAGAAGCAGAACAAGAAGCAGAACAAGAAGCAGAACAAGAAGCAGAACAAGAAGCAGAACAAGAAGCAGAACAAGAAGCAGAACAAGAAGCAGAACAAGAAG